>OX453259.1:4854893-5005164 GCA_949709985.1 Luffia ferchaultella
TTTTTGTCATCTAAGTAGTCTGATACTTTATAATAAGCTTTTGCATAAAGCTGTAGTTTTATTGTAGTTTAAATAAAATATACAACGTAGCAAATACTTAAATCGATTTGTTCTAAAAGGTTCTGGCTCAGCTTATATATTCTAGCCTCTTGAGGCAAAAAAATAAGTTGATTTTGAGCCAGGACCTTAGGTGATTACCGGAAGCGGCCGTCTTACAAACGTACATGTGTAATACTTTAAAAACACGAGTAATTTTTAAATACCTATAATTTAAGAAAGCACACAAACGTTGATCTACACACAGGCGGCGGTAGGTCATTTCGGCACTCATAAGTAGTACAATGAGAGCTATCGAAAATACTGGTAGGTTGCAAACAGTCTATTTCTATAAATCGCTAGCTTCATAATCCATAGGTGCTCTCACATACAAAACCGAGGTTTTATTTTTAATTCTAACTGCTCAGAAAAATTTGTTTGGTTAAGTATGCGTTTATTCGTTAGATCTAATTAAGTTAAAATATGTTTTGTGCTTATTTTTAGATATCTATACTGTATAAAATTTGTAAGTTTTGATGTAGGGGTCAGTTCCGAAACTGAAATTAAATTTCAAAAATTCTTTCACTGATATTTACGATAGATTCCAAGATGGGCATAGGTTACATTACTATTTAATCCACACACGGGTGGACCCCAATTTTGACTAATATGGGTCTAAATAAATCTTTCGAAATTCGACAGAGTTTATGCAAATGTTCCGTAAACTCTCCTCAAGTAAATCTTTTTTTATATAATATATTGTATTAATTAATCAGCACCGCTATTACTGTACTTGAGAAGACTTGTATTGGATTGAGAATAACATTATCACACAACTATAACACCACAGCTACGCTAAACCCGAACATCGGATTCAGTTATATACAGGCAATATCAGGTGAGAGTGGCCGAGCACTCGGCCGTAATGAGCCCATAATGGTCGCGGGTTAACACGAGGGCTAGACGGACAATAGCCCGTGTGTACTCACTGTTATGTTTCGACTGCGAATACGGAAATCGGTACAGCTAACCATAGAGGCTAAACCCTTGATCTCTTTTCGTGGAGGTACTGAATAAACCGCTTTTTAGTTCCATATAATAATAATAATAATACATGGGAAATCCCATACAGCGCCATCTAGTCCCAAAGAAAACAAATATTACGCTTGAACAACTGATAGACATACTTAAATTTTATATATACATTTTATAAATATTTTAAACCCAGAAACGGAACAAATATAGACATGTTCCTGCATACAAATATTTGTTCCGGGCGGAAATCCAACCCGTTACCTTTATTTCTGCAGTTAGGGTCGCTAATCACTCAGCCAATCGGTTAGTCGGCCGGTCATTTCAAAATAAATGAATGAAACGCTTATAGCATCACCTCGGTGTCTGTCATATACGCCTCTAACGCAGAATGATGAAAATGCGCGTAATTCTAGTAAATAATTTAAAACTGTCCTGATAGCCCAAAGCGCAACGAACCTGTCTCAAATTTATAAGGCCATAGGGCCATAGTTCGAATCCGGGCGTGTACTAATGAGTTTTTCTGACTTAAGTACATAACTATCACTGACTCCGTGCCTCGGAGTGGAGCAGCGTGGTGGGTTTAAGCTCCAAGCACCCCTCACCCCGGGGAGGCCTAAGCCCCTGCAGTGGGATAAAAATGGGCTGATGAAGAAGAAGTGAATCTACTGTCGTGATAGCCAACTGATAGCGAGCCCGCTTCTTTTTTAGAAGGCCGTGGTTCGAATCTCAGGGTATGTACCAATGAGTTTTTTATATTATATGTAACATAGCTATCACTAACTCTGTGCCTCGAAGAGCACGTTAAGCCGTCGGTCCCGATTGAATTCCAAGCAACCTCATCCCGAGGGGAAGCGTAAGCCCCTGCAGTGGGGCATTAATGGGCTGATGTATATGTATGTATGTGTATTTGTGTATGTGAATACATTTGTAATATTATACGAATATTGAATACGGATTTCAAAGTTAAGATATTTTAATATCTAATGATTACAAACATTACATAATCGATTAGTCATAAATATTGCCGTCAAATTAACGAATTGGCTAAAGCACGATCTTTATTAACCTTTAGATGCTTTGCGTGCTTGTAGGTCGATAGAAAGTACAACACATAAAGCTTGGTCAAGAGTGAACTTAATTCATATGTCAAAAGCTCCATACGGCAAAAGAATGATATTGGTAATTTGGTACCGAAGATGAGATGAGAAAGATGAGAGATTTGACTGACCGAATGGCCGAGTGGTTAGATACCTTAACTGCGGAGCCAAAGGTTGCGGGTTCGATTCCCCAATAAGTAAATATTTGTGTGCATGAACATGTTTATTTCGTTCGTATTTGGGTGTAAAATATGTATATATGTATTTATTATAAAGAATATTTAAGTACGTATATCAGTTGTCTAGAAACCCGTAACACAAGCATAATACTTGCTTACTTTGGGACTAGATGGCGCTGTGTGGGAAATCCCATGTATTATTAAAAAAAAGATACATGTCATCATATTTTTAATTCTTTGTGTTGGCGAATGGAAAAACAGAGCCAAAAATAATTTCTCTATCGACTAACGAATCTTTTCTAGCATAAGTTATGATCATGAACTGTGATCAAAGACGGCGACGTACATTTTAATTTTATGCAAATTTTCTTATTTATGGAACTTTTGAATCGAATAGGATAATTTATACATAACACGCGCTAGACAAGCGAAATGTCAGACACATTTGAGATTGAATATGATTGGAAATGGATTGGAGTCGACAGTTAAAGCCAGTGAACTGTTTAAAAAGTGAAGAATATATATGTACATAAAAGTTTCTTAAATATACATTCAAACATTTTTTTTTACAAGAAGAAACCAAATTATAACTAAATTACATAAAAAGTAAAACTAAAAGTATTTACAAATTAAAAAATAATATGTAAATTATGATGAATGACAAAATTTTAAAGAGACGATGGGTTCAGGGTACTAAGGATGCTTGCCGCGTTGCCGCGCTGTATTGCGACACTGATCCTCTGAACAAAGTACTCCTTGCTCAAAGGATCCCCTGTCAACAGACACAGCGCGACACCCAAATCGTGGACAAATGATTTGGTATCCTTGGACCAGGGACCCATCGAACTGTTAGAAAGTGAAAGTTCAGTTCAAAGAAGAAATAAACGAATTGTCAGAAGAGTGTTCCTGAAAGCGATACCGGTGGCGTGCAGATTTAGTAAGAGTGAACGTCAATTGTAGAATAATGATTTTTTTTTGTGAAGTATTGTATAGCAAAATAAACATAGAAAGAACTTTCTTTGCGTTTTACTAAGCATCACACAGAACCCGGTTTTGTTGTGTTACAAATGTACGATTTGTATGTCGAGGCTCACTTACATCTATACAAATATTATGAAGAGGAAATATTTGATTTTTCATTTGTTACGAATAAACTCAAAAAGCTATAGGAAGCTACGTTTGTAGCGAGTAACATAGGCTATACTTTCTACTAGTCTTTCGCCCGCGGCTCCGCTCGCGTGTACGACACAGCTGTATTGGGACCGCTACCAGTATAATTTTTTGCATAGGTAGATATAGTTTGTAAGCTGAAAAGTGACATAGGTTACTTTTTATCCCGAAAAAAGGGGTTACGGTACAACTGCGTAATACACACGAGTGAAGCCGTGGGCGTAAAACTAGTATACTGTAGGTACAGATGTTCAAATGAATAAATAGAATGATCTAGGCTGAACTTTCAATAGCAATAATTTAGTCGTGAGCGAGTGATAACTATTACGACAGCAATTCATATTAAAATAAAATGTAGATAGATTGTTATAATTGCTTTAGTAACGCGTACTGCGCAAGTAACTTTGCTATTACGCAAAGGATTTCATCAGTGGCCTATTCGCGTAAATTTTGAAAAAAACCTTCGATTTTTTCTTCCTCCACGTTATTTTAAATTCTTGTTTTCATTACATCAACATCATCAGCCCGTGTCTCTCCACTGCAGGATATACCTAGATCTCTCCCAAGGGTCGCCATCACACACGGTCCTCCGCCTTTCGCATCCAACTATGGTGCTTCAGGTCATCTGTGCAGCTGGTTTCATTACATAAATCAGTCAAAGATTTGCTATGGAATATATTTTGACATGATTAATGTACGATAATAATAATAATATAACATATACATATATAACATAATAATGTAGAATAACGACGCGGTTCCGTGTCGTGATAGCCCAGAGCGCAACGAACCTGTCTCAAATTTATAAGGTCATAGGGCCATGGTTCGAATCTGGGCGTGTATCAATGAGTTTTTCTGACTTAAGTACATTAATTATCACTGACTCCGTGCCTCGGAGAGCACGTTAAGCAGTCGATCCCGGACGCTGTCAATAGATGGCGGTCGTTACAATCCCCAACCCGCAGTGAAGCAGCGTGGTGGATTTAAGCTCCAAGCCCCCCTCCTCACCCTGGGGGAGGCCTAAGCCCCTGCAGTGGGGTGAAATGGGCCGATGATGATGATATTTTGACAGATATATAATATATCAAATATACCATTGTAGTGCCCATAGTAAGGGCTCACTAAAGCCGATCGAGTCAATAGAGCGCATTAAACCTTTTTTATAGTATAACTGTTTGACAGTTTAAGTTACAAAAATATAAAGAAATAACTAAAAATTAAATTAGCACATTTTTATTCCAGTTTCTCAAAAAAAATTATTTCGAGTTGCCGAGGGGAGAGCAAAACACATTTTTGCTTCCAAGGAAAGAACAGCCATTTAAATTTCGAACCTGAATAAATTTTCTGAGGCTTAAAATTCAAATTGCTTTTCTTTTCTAAGGAGCGAAAACGTTACTGTATTACAGATATAATGAGATTAAAAATGTATTTTTCGAATTTTGTACATAGTATACACGAAGCTCCTAAAGTCAAAAACACGTAATTAATTCTGGTTCTTAATTCGAAATAGCATTTATTAAAATTACAAAACTGTTACTGTAGCAATATAAAAAAAAATATATTTACAAAAAGTTTTCTATTAATTTTCATGGCGAAGAAAATTGATAGCAGTGTCAACTCTTGAGCGAAATTATTTCCCTTTCCGGTGGCATGTACGGTGAATACAAACGTTGATTCCCTTGCTACGATTAGGAATCTAGAATCCTTCTCTGTGTAATTTGCCCTCGCCGGTAACAGACTATTTTGTTCCCTCTACCAATAATTGACTATTTCTAACGTATATCGTATATATATCGTCTGTCGCCCGATAGCCCGAACGCAGCGAACCTGTTTCAAATCTATAAGTCCATGTGGCCGTGGTTCGAATCCGGGCGTGTAACGGTGTAACGTACTAATTAGTTTTTCTGACTTAAGTACATTAACTATCACTGACTTCGTACCTCGAAGAGCACGTTAAGCAGTCGGTCCCGGACGCTGTCAATAGATGGCGGTCGTTACAATTCGCCAATCCGCATTGGAGCAGCGTGGTGGATTTAAGCTCCAAGCCGACTCACCTTAAGGGGAGGCCTAACCCCTGCAGTGGGGAATAAAAAGGGCTGATGGAATGGATCGTTGTATGCCTTCTGTCTTTGTTAGTGTTGTTGTAATGGTACTTATTATATAGGAAAATCTAGTTGAGGCCAGTGTGTAATATGTGAGAATTTCAAGGAGTTATTATTACATTTAATCTAAGATTTGAATCTATGTATAAACGTATTCATTTACAGTTAGATCTCAACACGCCGAGCCTGCCCCAACGTCGTGTCGGGAGATAGGGCAAGGGCGTTTGGCCGTTCAACTCTCATAGAATATGTAACACATGGTGGTGCGATATCTGTACGGTTTTAGTGAAATCTGAACGTTTGATGCTTCGAGAAAAGAATCTTTTAGCGCCCTGTAGATAAAGTAAAAAACATTAATATGACCAATCAAATCTTTCGTTCCCTTTCATTTCTTGGACTAATATAAATAATTGAAGTTTAATTTTTTTAAATCATATTTTATATATACAAGGGAAAGGGAACTACAGTGCATAATATACCGCTGTACACGATATCTTCTTAACAAGTACAATAATTTTCTTCAAATATAATTTTTTATCTGATCTTGCGTTATCGAAAAAACCTAGTTTTACATATAAATGTTTCAGTTGATAACTGATGCTAAATAAATCGTAATACGTCGCTTAGTTTTTATTATTATACGTTGTTTAGTGAGTATGTAGCCATTTTCCCGCGCGGTACGGCGAATTGATTTGCGAAACATAAAACTAAAAAAAAATTAAAAAAATTGACGTTTTTTTTCCACATTTTCTATTTTAGTATTCACATGTTAAAATAAATAAATAAATGATCGTCATTATTTTGTTCGTTAAACGGTTACATATCGAGATTGTTAATTTCATAAAGGAAAAAATTTCTGACAATTGCAAAACTATGATTTCCAGTTGAATTATTTTTATTATAATAATTGAACTTTCACTTTGATCGAATAACCCATAAAAGTGAAAATTGACTAGAAGCCCTCTTCAGCGCTTACTGTCTAATAATCTACTCTACTCATACTCTAGCTAGCTGGTGTAAGTTGGTGAATTTCAGTCCGCGAGGTCCTAGCGCGCCGATCTTCACCCACGCGAAATTGCGTTTGACAGTTTTGACACTATTAAGTCATATTTCTGACTATATTAAAACATGAAGTTAAAACCAAACGCTACTGCCAAATTTATTCACTCTATGGAGAAACCGTGATAATGTCGTGATAGCCCAGAGCGCAACGAACCTGTCTCAAATTTATAAGGCCCCATAGGGCCATGGTTCGAATCCGGGCGTGTACCAATGAGTTTTTCTGACTTAAGCACACAATATCACTGACACCGTGCTTCGGAGGGCACGTTAAGCAGTCGGTCCCGGACGCTGTCAATAGATGGCGGTCGTTACAGTTCCCAACCCGCAGTGGAGCAGCGTGGTGGACTTAAGCTCCAAGCCCCCTCCTCACCCTGGGGGAGGCCTAAGCCCCTGCAGTGGGGTAAAAATGGGGTGATGAAGTGAAGTGAAGAATACTTCATTTAGCCTCACAAAGATTCCGAAATAGGTACAATAAAAACTTAGATTACCAAAAGACACTAAAAAAGTTTTAAAAAGGGCTGAAAGCTTAAATAGTAACATAATTAGACAGTCTTTGTAGACTTTTTCTGTTTAACTACCTCTTGATTACCAGAACCAACATAGATTGTTGTCTTGAGTGCAAGCAAAGACAAATGCAAAAGCAGTTAATTATATAATAAATTCAATCTATCCTTTCCCATATCAAACTATGTCTGATACACCGTAATTAATTAATTAATTGGTTTATAGGTACATCTGAAATATAAAATTTTAAGAATCTTGTTGGGGGGTATGTATGAATAGCTCTATCGCCACCTACCCAGTTGACTCTGAGAGACAATCAATGCACTTTGTCTTCTATAATAATGTTCTTTGCGGATCTTGACCCCTCGGCCAGTGCGACCGTTGCCTCCACTCAATCGCTCTGTAGTATGCACTTCCGCGATAGAGGCGAAACTCGTGACAAAATAATATCTGCATGATATTCGTGCAGTTCTTAAGGGAATTGCAGTTTTCTTGTTTACGTTTATAAGTGAAATTATAATTTTGAGTAGCGCATGGTAATGCGATGTCAGTTTTAAGATGATTTTAAGTATGTAACGAAGTCGACTTAATTCTGCGGGAATGAAGGTGGGATCGCAATTCGGTCCTAGCCCTTCATGGTACTAATCGTTCATGATAGCTGCTTTCACCCTGCAATTTATCCATGAAAAAATCATGTATGAGGAATTGTTTGAATTGAGACCAAGTGACCTATATGATGCTTCTGTCAAAAAACTCTCAGTCCATAAAATTACGAAGTCTGTCCCAACAATATTTTTTTATACAAAATAGATTAAAAATATGTTGGTTTACTAGAATAAACTACACAAATAAAATTGTGCAATTGTTAAATGAAAACCAGTTGACATGTTTGTTAAAATTACCTTAATAATTTAAATAATACTTTTACCGTTTTCATGGCAAATTCGCTCGGTACTATAAATTTTATAATTAAAAAACATGTGATATGATATAAATTCAGAAATGTAATATTTCCTATTTATTGTAGACATGGGGCTGGTTCCATGGTCTTACTTAACACGTACAAACTATATTATCAAATTACCGCATTAACATAACTTGCGTTTTATTCAATATATCGTTAAGTAAAAAATTGTAAGAAGAAAATTAAATTTTGTATATATGTAAACAAATAAAACTAATCCAATAATCCCCCCCTCGTCACCCCCGACGCAAAGGTGCCCATGATGCTCATCGCAGTGCGGCGCTGAATTGCAATGGCAATTCTTTGCACCAGGAAGGAACCGGAACGGGGATCGAATCCCCTTTATCTCAGACGACAGCCGATGCCCGCGACGAAACGTTTGGCTTTTATAATAAGAATCAGACTGTTTAGTCTACTTTCAAATTAAAAAGTCAATTTAGTAATGCATAATTACATTTCAGCCTTTTAAAAAATTGAATAGAAATATGAAAGTCAAAAAGCGTAGTTGGATCCATTAAAAGAAACAAATTAAAAATGTTCCAGTATTTTAAAAAAAAGGTTTACGATTAATTATTATTGTTTTCACCTAGTAAGCACTTCCGTACTTACCATTTTGCTCTTTTGATTTAATTTTTTTTTGCTGATTTAGACAATTGTGATATAATTGTTTTGAAATGTGACCAAATCTAGTAATTTATTTAGATTTCACTAAATTACTGATTTCTAATTATTTAACAATTGTTTAGTTATATTTCTGAATACGGATTATTCCTTTATAATTAAAATTATATGTAAATACCAACAGGTCGATATTTATTCACAGAATGACATATGATAACAATTTGTAATAGTGTATGTAATTAAAATAAAATTTTAAATATTTTTTTACAAAATTTGATAGTTGACGAAGAACAAGTTATTTGTAAAAAAATCGACATAATTCCATTCGCACCACTATTCATCCCACTATTCCCAGATATAAATCACTTATACTAGTATTATTTTATTGAAACTGAACTGTGTTAATTTTCCATTATTAAATATGACATACACTGATCTGACAACAATCCGAAGACAAATTGACGGAAAGTGCGCACAATTCTGAACACTATGTCGACGTTGTGTGGTAACTTGGTTACCAAAATGAGACCATTTGTATCTAACGATTCTTCTCTACTTTTGGTCGTCGCGATGCAACTGAACAACAACCACAATTTTTTCGCACGCTGACACGTAATTTATACACAGCTATGGAACTGCGACTAAACTATGGATATATAGGATACATCAGCACATTTTATCAGCCCATTATGCTCCTTATGCTTAGGCCTCCCCTAGGGATGAGAGTGCTCGGATCTTAATAAACTATGCTGCTCCAGTGTTGGTTGGTAGATTTTAATGACTGCCATCTGACAACGGCTTGACTAGCTCTCCGAGGCAAAGAGTCAGTCAGAAAAATTATGTGCTTAAGTCAGAAAAAACTTCGGGATCAAAAGGGATTCGAACAACAACCTTCTAAACAAGAAGCGGGCCTGCCACCTTTCGGCTATTACGATTCTATATCAATATAGGTATATTTCATCGGTTTCACCTCTGCTAACAATTTAATTCGTTGAAATAACGTTTTTTTTTCCATTCAAAGTTTCGGTAGTTCTGGCGGTTAATTTGCAGAAAAACTAAATTAATAGTCAACTGTTTTTTCTGAACTTCCTGGCATAAAAAAAATGACAGGATAAAGTCTACAACCTATGCCGAAAACATGCACATAACAGTGTTAAGGATCATCATCATCAGCTCATGTTACCCCACTGCAGGGGCTTCGGCCTCCCCCAGGGTAAGGAGGGGGTTTGGAGCTTAAATCCACCACGCTACTCTACTGAGGGTTGGGGATTGTAAGGACCGCCATCTATTGACAGGGTCCGAGACCGACCGACTGCTTAACGTGCTCTCCGAGGCACGGAGTCAATGATAGTTAATGTACTTAAGTCAGAATAACTCATTGGTACACGCCCGGATTCAAACCATGGCCCTATGGCCTTATAAATTTGAGACAGGTTCGTTGCGCTCTAGGCTATCACGACACACGTTAAGGATCATATACGCACATAACTTGAGAAAGCACACAAACATAAAGAACCGTCTACGGGTAGCTTATTACCATCGACTTGCCACAAATATATACATATGTGAGTCTATTAGTTTGAATGTGGATCTACAGCACACAATCTTAAGTTTCGTCGGGATAGTAAAGCCGTCTATGCATAAATCAAGGAAGATAGAAACATTGTTTCTAAGGCGACGCGTGACTGGCTCAGGGAAATGAATTGGAATATTCAGACAAAGAGGGGTAGAGAAATAAACGCGCTGCGGGACAAAGGACCTGTAACGAGCAGTGAATAAGGATTTTTATAAAA
This sequence comes from Luffia ferchaultella, assembly GCA_949709985.1. Lineage (NCBI taxonomy): Eukaryota > Metazoa > Arthropoda > Insecta > Lepidoptera > Psychidae > Luffia > Luffia ferchaultella. The sequence goes on from OX453259.1 coordinate 4,865,457, forward strand.
CCGACTCTCGGAGGCTCGACAAAGGGCGTGACACACAAAGACGCAGAAACGTTATTTGTATGAGGGCTCCGAATTTACTGCGATTCAAAAGTCGGTATACAACTGAACTTAAGACCGTGTCGTAAGCTAGCTAGAATGGTATGAAGACATATGAAGGCGTTGCTAGCGACTGTAACAGAGCGCTGCAGAATGTAATGCGCGCGACAAAGAAAAAAGATAAAGCGCTGTTCGAAATTAAATAACGTAAGTGTCAAAATTATAAAAAAAATGATTGCAACACAGTACAAGCGACTTGCTAAAAATTTTAACACTTAAAATTTAGTGCGTAGCAAACTCTGTATGATATATTTTATCCAACTAATAATGTTTGACAGCTTTTGAGAAAAACCTATAAATTCCATTTTGAAGAAGTACTTTCAAGCAACATATCTCAAATGCATGATAATTGTAAATAAGTTTTAAAACACACAATGTCTAAAGTTAATCTTGCAGTTACGCATAACTTCGTCCTAGAAAGTTACGAATAGTATTTTAGGAGATATGATCCTTCAAAAATATGATTTTTGATCGTTTTACTTCTTCTCTTGACACATCGGTTTAAAGGACTTTAAATAGTGATGTTCAAGGAATAAAAACACAGTGTTATAGAATTAATGAACAGAATATTCTATCTAAGTTATACAGCATATCCTAAGACTCACCGAGGGCTATCGAATTCTAATTTTAAGGTGATTGGGCCTTTTTTTGTGTTATTGTTTTGTATTTCATCGGTTTAGAAATCGGTCGTATCTAGCTATGATAACAAGGTACCTATATATGTATATATTATATTTAAAAAAAGATAATTTAAGTATGTGTATCAGTTATCTAGTATCCCATAATACAAGCATATTTGCTTACTTTGGAACTAGATGGCGTTGTGTGGCATGTCCCCGATATTATTATTAATATTAATCTGAGCGTAGCATTTGATGAGTTCACAGAAGTCTCCGCCCTCGCGTTCTATGTAAATAATGATTTCAAACATCAAATCACACAATGCTTCTAATGTCACATAGACGACCATGACATTTGCTACTGAATTTTCTTAATAGGTATTTCGTAAGTTGAATACAATAGTAAATTGTGAAATATCTGCATATTAGTTTGAATATAAGCCCAATCATATTTTCGTATATAATTACTGATAAATACTTTATTAATTGATCCAGCCATAAACGAAGAGTGGAATTTGGAACGTATCCATTCTAAGCTATGTGTTGGTATCTAATATAATATAATAATAATAAGATCTGGGACATCCCACACAGCGTCATCTAGCCCCCAGTAGCAAGTATTATGCTTGTATTATGGGGTACTACACAACTATATACATATATAAATATTCTTTTTTTTTAATAACATATGCACATATAGATAATTTTACACCTAGACTCGAAACAAATAGACATGTTCGTGTACACAAATATTTGTCGCGGGCGGGAATCGAACCCGCGACCCTCGGCTCTGCAGTTAGGGTCTCTAACCACTTGGCCAATCGGTCCGTATAAAAATGTAATTTGGATTTTATCAGCTCAGTATGTATCGAAACTATTTATTTATATTTAATACTTCTTTTTTTCTTATATATTAATATTATTAATATTTTCTTTTTTGGCTGTTTAATAGTAAGACATAGACAAAGGCAATAATTTTTGATGCTTTATAGAGACGAGCTGATTATATTTATAACTTGATACAAACAAGTAGTGTCATTAATAAGTAGTTTCATAAAATCTTTTTAAAAATAGTCGTTTATTTGTTTAAAAGACCTTTTTCCGGTTTATTTGTGCTATGTTTTGATGCCATGACTAACACGTTGATTTTAGTTTTATCTTTTCATAATCTATATACAGGATGATTGCCCTCAAACGGGGACATGCAGAAAATTAGAATGATAATAATAATAATATTATATATATACATTATATATAACATTATATATATTATATTATTATATTATATATTATTAATATTATTGTTTTATTTCTCTTACACAAAATATGTTACAATGAATGATTATCTTGACACTAACGCAGTAGATGATGTTTGTAAAATAGATATTATTTTTCGAAGAAACGCAACTAATGAACGCTACCTGCGTTTCTCGTTTAGTCGCGTTCGTTGCGGAAATTTTGAATTTGAACCAAAAAGTAGGACAGCCACTAAATCAATAATAAAGACTTGCAGGCCGGAAGTTGATCGATGAACAATCTTCTACAGAATTATCAGCATGGTTTAAGGTTATCATATCCATTTAAATTGCGTTAAACTGGCAAAATAAAAATAAAAAAAAAAAACTGAAAAATTACTATCACATGAATTGAATGACTTGCGCAAAAATGCACGCCTCCTCGAAGGTTGCCTTGCGTTGATTAATGGATACGGAAATGAGGGGATGTTGGACCGGATGGTAACATGCAACGAAAAATTTATTATCTAAGAAAACCACAAGCGATATACCTTAAGAATAATCTCACATTCAGAAATATGATAGGGATGTTTTGTGATACAGTCTCGTTATCTTCCATTACAACATCTTCAGATCCGGTGCATCATAAATATCTTAGGTGTTAGTCAAGAATTTCTGACCATGCAAGACAGCCCCGACTGGTCAGTCAATCATAACATTATTGCTTCACGATGACTCAAGACCTCATTCTTACCTAGTAAAAATCGATTTTTCGCAAAGGTTTTCATGATCTCCCTATTTGACGCACGAAATGCGCAGAGAATGTGTATAATTATTTTGATTAAATAAATAGGGGTTGGGAAGTGTCGACCCCTAAAATTAATAAACCCAAAGTAATACTTAACTTGGTAAGTAAGTACGCATGTTGGTAATGACGTGTTGGTCGTGACCTAACTAATCTTTAACAAAGCTCCTAATCATTTCAATCACTTACATACACCACATGGTCGAAAGCTTGTGTTTGATAAGAAATGGTTGTTTTCAGTCAAACTATTTTAGTTTTTTTTTGCGTTTCAAAAACCGGATAACTGATGAGAATTTCTATGTGTTTTTTCACCTGCATTCATAATGTTTCATAAATACGAAATTTGATACCTACATAATCCATCCGTCAATTTGAAGATTCCATATTTTACTCATAAATTATCAATAAGTATTCGAGAAACCATTATTTATGAATTATATCAAATCCATCCTCACATATGTTTACATACGGTGGTGATTTATGAAGTTACTAACAACTCTGGAACCAAAATTTTACCCTACGTTTTTACCCTATTGTATTAGTAGGCGGCAATTTAGCATTTTTGGTTACATTTATTAACACTAGTGATTGTTAGTGTCTGTCGGATTTAGTTTTAAATGAATTTATAATTCAAAATTCACATTCTGCCACTTTGAATCCATATATCGGTTATTCGATACAAAATAAAATAATATTCTGAAATATTCTAAAGCTCTTTCAGAAGAAAAAAAAGAGTTTTACAGTAGTCGCCAAAGATTGATAACATGTAACCTATAGCAACGAAAGGATTTATTTCACATATATATTAAAAAATTTTTTAATTAAAAAGTTATTGTATTCGAGTTTCTTACAAAATTTATATAATTTAGAAAACTATTTGTAATCATCTTACGTCATATCAATTGTAAAATTATATTATAATATTAATTATATTATATATAAACGCCCATCTGACATTTAGAAATGTCAGATGAGCGTGGTACGCGTGGTTTCATAATACGATCATATGCCCCTATATTTTGTTCTCCAAACTTTATGAGCAATAGTTACATGTAAAATGGAAGTAGATAATTTACAAACATATGAAAATCTAATAAACGGAAACCGGTGATATTAATTCCGACACGAATGTGACATAAACACTGCAAGCCTATTCAAAATTAATTGATTTTATCCTGGGAATAGAATAAAAAGCTGGACTTCTTGTCGCCTAATCGAAAGTGAAGTACTGTTCGATGTCAAGTGAAATGATAGGCGTACTGTTACGCATGTGTGTGCGTGAGAATCGTATTTATCCCGGTGTTAGTTACTTCATTTTTTTAGTTCCTGGTTTTATCTATATTTTTTTACGTTGCATACTCTTTGACAATATGCTGATAATATAAATGGAGAATGGAGTGCGAAGAGGGAATCTGTTTCCCGAATTGCGCGTTTTATTTATTTTAAGGACGACAAAGTAAGGGTTAACTCGACTGTCGTAGAAATGAATTTATTATTGTAGTTGTGTTAACACTTATTACAATGAAATGATTTATTTTTATAATTAATCGCTTGTCTGGATCAAATAAGTCATTAACAACCAAAAAAAGAGCCGCCGTTGTCCGTTCCTAATCCGCCGTTAATTAATTAATTTATTGTTACACGTACAAAGTAAACTTACAATTATAAATAGTTTAAAAATTTAAAAATATAAGAAAATTACATTCTTATGTACTTCTTACATTACATTCTTACAGGCAAAGAAAATTATATTCTTATGTACTTCTTACATTACATTCTTACAGCCAATGATAAGTTTTTCTAAATTCCATTTTTTATAAGACTATATGCTTAAAAGAGCCGCCGTTATCCGTTCCTAATCCGCCGTTAATTAATTAATTTATTGTTACACGTACAAAGTAAACTTACAATTATAAATAGTTTGAAAATTTAAAAATATAAGAAAATTACATTATTATGTATTTCTTACATTACATTCTTACAGCCAATGACAAGTTTTTCTAAATTTCATTTTTTATAAGACTACTAGCGGTCGTACCCGGCTTCGTCCGGGTGGACTACGGAAACTCCCGTTCTCTCCTCTTCCCGTTCCACGCATTAGTACATTGCACCCGAGCGAAGTCGGGGTGAGTCGCTAGTCCAACCATATAGTATCGTTACACATTACACTATAGTATCATCGTCATCATCCAAACAAAGAAATTCTCTGGCGCGTCTAGCAACAAATTTGATTGCCATAAAAAAGGATAGTAAGTCAATCTTAAAAGATACACATATGTTGTTGCGGAATTTTGGTTAGAACTTTTCAAGGGGAACAATTCCGTAATACATGATTTTTGCTTAACATCAACCGTTTACGCAGTGCGCGTAACGGAAGCCCTCAAAAGGAATCATTTATCCCGTTTTTGCAACATTTTTCATTGATGTTCCGCTCTTATTGGTCGTAGTGTAATGTAATAATAACCTGTAGCCTTCCTCGATAAATGGACTACAATCCAACACAAAAAGAATTTCTCAATTCGAACCAGTAGTTCCTGAGATTAGCGCGTTCAAACAAACAAACAAACAAACAAACAAACAAACAAAAACAAACAAACAAACAAACAAACAAACAAACAAACTCTTCAGCTTTATAATACTAAGCATAGATAAGGTTCATAGAAACTTTAATAAAAAAAACAATGGCTCATTGGTGTCTCGGACCTCCGAGTCCTTGCAGCAAAACTGCTGGCTGGTGAGTCATTGGAACGGAACGGAACGGAATATTGTGTCTGTTTGAGGGTGTGTGTGCGTGTGTTAAGTATGTATTTGAAAATGTTCTCACATTGTTTAGTTTTTATTAGCGTTGCTTGAAGCTTATAATAATATAAATATCAAATGAAGTCAAAATTACTAAAAACAATCGAAGCCGGGGTTTATAGAGTTATAATGTTATTTTCAATCCAAAACAATAAGATTATTCAATTTATTTGTCGATTTGTTGACATCTAGCGCTATAATTCGAACTTCACATCTCTAAATAAAGCCACGTGATACGACAATAAAAAAAGGTACCAACTTTTATGTGCTTGTGTGACTTAACAGATACGCCATACTAATCATGTATAAACGGTCTCTGTGTGCGTGAATTATAACCGAACAGTTAGGTGATATTTTACATCGAAACTTTATCTAGAAATGTATTCATATATAGGTACTCAAAGAGGCAAGCCGGAATAGTACCGACAGAAGTGTTTTAAAGTGACGAAATATCGTATTAGGTACAATTGACGTCAAATATCAGTTTAGTATTACAAGTTTAGTGCTTGTTAACGATTTACTTGGATCTTGATATCCGCAAGCCAACGTTCGAGTGAACAAATCTTACCATAACCAGTGTCAAGCCGTCTTTTCACACAGACGGTATAGTTTTATTGTTGTTTCATTAATTTGCGATAAAATTGCGGGAATTATCACAAGGAACTTAGGTCAACAGGGTATTTGACTAAATAATTAAATATATTATATTTATCAAGAATATACAGGTTGAGATTTTAGTCACCAGCCAAAATGTTTCTAGATGTTAGATATCACCAGTAGACCTCATTACGTAAATAACAATATAGGTCAAATATTTATAATCAATAATTATCCTAAATATTTTTTAACAAAATTTGGCTACCTTCTATTTCCATAGAGAAAAAGGGTGGGGCATGGGACATAGGGGTGGGGCGCGTACACGTGCACTGGTGCTTCCGTGAAGGGTGACTAGTATATTGGTAGTTTTGGGCTGGGAAAGGTTTACGTATTCTTAACTGAATATTTTCCTATTGAACGATACTAAAAAGGAACAAGACGGCCAACGGATTTTTATCAAAGGTATATTAAATCTTGGCTGGTAATTAAAACCTCATCCTGTATAAAAATAGACTATACCATAGCAAAATTTGTAAATAAAATTATATTCGCTTGAAGAGTGTGGAAATTATAAGCTATTAAAATTTTATCTCTGTCTCTTTCTTGCAAAACGATATTTAACATTATTTTAAATGATCTGACGTCACACATAGGTACGCCGTGCGGTATTGACCTCTTTGATGTTTAACAGGACATTTTAAACATTCATAGCTTTGTTAATAATGATTTATTTTTTTAAATTCTTTCACTGTTATATGCCTAGAAAATTCTTTCGTATAAAATAATTTAAAAAAAAATAATAGTCAACTAGCCTATTGTGTTCTGCGCAGTCGTTTAATTTGAACTCTGTGACTAGGTAAATTTTTAGACTACGAGTAGAAGACATTTTTGAAGGAAACACAGATTTTCCTCATAAATCATAAGTTTTGTAATTATTCCTACTAATTTGACACAGAGGATATTCTGAATTTCAATTTGATTTGATTGTGATTTTTCCAATGCAATTTCGTGCTTAGCCGCAATGAATAGTTTGACTTTTGGACTTTATAATATAATAATACCTGGGACACCCCACACAGCGCCATCTAGTCCCAAACTAAGCACAGCTTGTATTACGGGTACTATAGACAACTGATATTTTTCAAATCAAATCAAATCAAAATATCTTTATTTCGTAGTTATGTAACATAATCTTGAAATACGTCATAAGAGTGAATTTTATTACTTTGTGGAAGAATGACCACAAAGGCGCATTCAAAAATGCTGGTTCCTCTCAGAAGAATGCGCAAGAAACTGAGGGACGCTCTTTTTAACAAAATTATTAAAAATAAATTTTTACAATAAGTGCTTAAAGAATAATATTATTGAAACAAACTGATAGGTGAGCGGCTTACACCCATGGATTTTTATCATCTAAGTAGTCTGATACTTTATAATAAGCTTTTGCATAAAGCTTTCGTTTTAGTGTAGTTTTAAACTTATTAAGGGGTAGATCTTGAATGTCAGCTGGGATCTTATTGTAAAAGCGTATACATTGCCCTTTAAAAGATTTCGTGATTTTATTGAGGCGGCTGACATGATTAGCAAGTTTATCTTTGTTTCTTGTATTAACATTATGCCGATCACTATTTTTTTTAAATAATGTAATATTTTTTTTTACGTACATAATGTTTTCAAATATATATTGAGATGGCAATGTTAATATACATACTTAAATATTTTTTTAAATATATACACATAAATATTTTACACCCAAGCATATAGTATTACTTCGTCCATTTCGCTCAAATAGCAGACGTCCCCGCCGCACCGATGTGTTCAGTCTGTCTATGTTCAGGTCGCATGCATTATAATACATGTCTGTTCAGTTCTGTTTGCGCTACCTTACCAATCAAAAAAGCGAGGTCATACTTTCTAAGTTCAAACTTTGACGCTTCGACCGATTTTGATATAACTCATTTGGGATTAAATTGCTTTATTGCCATTGAAATCTTTATTTACATAATACATAAGAGGCATAAAACAAACATAAACTAGTTCCAAGACGTCGTGATAGCCCAGAAAGCAACGAACCTGTCTCAAATTTATAAGGCCATGGTTCGAATCCGGGCGTGCATCAATGAGTTTTTCTGACTTAAGTACATTAACTATCACTGACTCCGTGCCTCGGAGAGCACGTTAGGCAGTCGGTCCCGGACGCTGTCAATAGATGGCTGTCGTTACAATCCCCAATCCGCAGTGGAGTAGCGTGGTGGATTTAAGCTCCAAACCCCCTCCTTACCCTGGGGGAGGCCTAAGCCCCTGCATTGGGGTAACATGGGCTGATGATGATGATGATGAAACTAATTCCAATGAAATGAAACTTCGTAATTAATAGTGATATCATGTTTGTTTGTTTGATATCGTAAGTATGGTAAGTACTTACACCGCATTTTGTCGTACGTTTTCCATGAACCTAGAAATAGGACATTACTTTACAAACGAAATGAGAGTATTATTTTGACAAATTCTTTGTAAGAACAGCATAATTGCTGGCTGAGCGATTGGAAGAATTGTTAGAGACTCTAGCTGCAGAACTAAAGGTCGCGGATTCGATTCCCGCCCGGGGCAAATTTCGTGTGCATAACATAACATACGTATACATCACAACAACGTCAGGCCCCAAACTAAGCATTAGCTTGTGTTTTGGGTACCAAGCGAAGACACCAAATACATATAACAACCAAGACATGGTACCAGTATTAATATTCATCATAATGAATACTGACCCGAACTGGGATGCGAACCCGGGATCTCCAGCTTCGTAGGCAAGGTCGCTACCCACTAGGCTAAGCGGTCAGCATGAACATGGCTGGGTGTAAAATGTCTATATATGTTAGACGTTCCAGTTATTATTATCATGATATTATAAAAACAAATTCTTATTAATTTTATTATCTCCTATTATATCAAAATAGTAACCCGAGACGGTCAAATTGCATCATTATCGTTTACGTGAAAAAGCGGCTCTAGAAGCGAGCTAGACTGGAAGCGAGAACATTGCGTGATCTGATTTATCACAATAGAACCAGTTTTGCATAGACAAGCTGCGCCAATATCCTGTTTTATTACGAAACGACTACCTATAATAGTGCTTATATGTCTAATATATATTTATATAAGTTTACTCCCAAACGGGTGAAGTTTCACTTTCCACGTTGATACCTAATGTTTACGTAAGTGGATCCTATCGGTCTTTGAGGAAAACCACGGAAATGACGTCATACAAAAGCTTCGGAAATGAAAAATGTTGATGTAACAGAATATTGTCATTTAATAATAATAATAACTAGGAAAAAACCAGCTAATCACGAGTCGGACTCGCGTACCGGTGGTTCCGTACAACCACACAATATATGTGTGTTATGTACGAATGACAACCTTATAAACATGTTTTATTTTTATTTTCTGAATATTTTTTACGTCATAAAATCATATATGGAACCATCTTGAGATCCACTTTAATTGATATAGTTCGAACTATTCAAATCGGTTTAACCGTTTCTGAGAAATGGGTGAACCTACATAACAAAATTTTTTTTTCCAATCTTCTGAAAAACGGTATGTACTACGTCATAGATAACATAACATACGTATACAACAATGTCTAGGCCCCAACTAAGCCCCAAACTAAGCATTAGCATTAGGCTAAGCATTAGCTTGTGGTTTGAGTACGAAGCGAAGACACCACATACATATAACAACCTAGACCCGGTACCAGTATTAATATTCATCATATAAATACTGACCTGACCTGGGATTCGAACCCCGGACCTCCAGCTTCATAGGCAGGGTCGCTACCCACTAGGCTTTTATTTATTTATTTATTGAAAAAAAAGCAAAGTACCAAATTTTTGGTCTCTGATTTCTAAACTAGGCAAAGCCTGTATTTAGAAACCAGTGTCTTCCCAAGTATACAATTTCAGCTATAATACAGTTTATCAATAAACACGTGACATTCATTTCCTTTGTTACAATACATAATGAAAGTAGGCATGCTTGATAGAAAAATATACAGTATCACCTCGACATCTACCTTAACGGAATACAGTTTGAACTATCCAAATCTGTTAACCTGTTTCCGAGAAATCGGATAACCCGCACAATGAAATTATATGAATTAAAGAAAATACCGTTAAACATAGGACATTATTATTTGAAATACGTTAATATTACCAAAACCATAAGCAACGCGCTAACAGTTTACATTCTAAGTTAACGACAAGAGGAAGTAATTACTTACCCAGAAAGAAATACAGAATAAATATCACAAGTTTTTTTTTAGTGTCTAAAAATATTCCATCAACGGAAACGTTTAACATACTTAAGTCGTGAAATTAAAAAAAAAAAAATAAAAAACATTAGGATCCTTTTTTGTCTGTGCAAAGATAACATCGAGTAGTTTTACGTTCGTTGCTTTGGTTCTATGAAGCCATAATTTTTACAATAGGATAACCATATCCACGATATGCAGGTTTCGGAAAAATCAGAAATAGTTTGTTGGAAGTTCGTTACTCTGTCACATGGTAAACGGACAGAGCTTTAAGCTTTTGGTTAAATATAAAAAGAAAGATAGGGCGCCGAGAAACGACGCGTTGAAGCCGCACACCTTAGACTAAGGAAGACTGTTTTTGTGCCATCGAGATTTCTATTTACATAAAACGATCTTGTTGGAAGCTTAAAAAAATCACTCACAAGGAAATGTATTATTATGATGTAAATTTCAGTGCAAAAAGCTCTCTTCTCATTAATGTCAGGTCCCTAGGGCGATTCTCGTTCACTTACACCCGGGACGAATCTAGAAAGGAAGAGTGAAATGTGTAATGACATTTTGACGCCCCCGATACTTGCTGAAAACTCGTATCTTTTTTTACAAAATATGTTTTTCTTCGGTTCTAAACGACGACGATTTGATGTCGTAATAGCCTTGTGGTTGCGAACCCGTTTGTTGTTTAGGAGGTGGTTCGAATCCCAGAGCATGTACCAATGAGTTTTTTTCTGAATTGAGTACATAACTATTACTGATTCCGTACCTCGGAGAGCACGTTGCCTTCGCGTCGGTCCAAGTTGCCGTCATCAGACGCCAGTCGTCAAAATGCACCAACCCGCATTGGAGCAGCGTGCTGAATTAAGTTTTATTTCGAGGGGAAGCCTAAGCCCCTGCAGTAGGGCATAACGGGCTGATATAATGATATATATATTTATATATAACGACCAAATGATTTCACATACGTGATACGCATTGACCGTTTACTAAATCAAGTTCTAAACGACCACATTAAGTTGAAGTATCGAATAATAACATACATATGTACTGAAAGAAAAAATTTGCATACGAATGGTTAAACACTGAAAGCTACAATGAGGTAGAGGAACTGGTGAATAACAGACACACACCCACTTACAGTCATAATGCAAAATTTCTACTTACTAATAATTAGCCTAACAAATCCTTGTTTGCATAAATAATGTCAAAATTATTATACCAATATATACTTATCAGTTTGTTCTATATAGATACCATATAGAAGACCTAGGTATCCTGGCGAAAGTATATTATTTAATTTAAGGGATTACCCAAAAAAACAATATTGTTATAACGTTTTCTGTTACGAAATTACTTTTTTTAAATTTATTTTCTGAAATTTTGTATTCAAGTTAATTGCTTAAAACTACTTTGAAAGCGCGCATTTTGCAGCTGGCTCTAATGAATGACGCCAGACATTTGCAGAAGCGATTACTCAAAACTACTTACAGAAAAATAACCAAGAGCGCATTGGTAATAAAATGTCTATATGCTTATGTATGCACAGGTAAATAAAATTGACGCGTCTGACTGTGATTTCGAAGATTTTTTTTGTGCTCATATAATAATAATAATATCTGGGACAACCCACACAGCGCCATCTAGTTCCAAAGTAAGCAAGTATTATGCTTGTATTATGGGGTACTAGACAGCTAATATATACGTAAATATTCATGTATGTATATATATGGATACTTTTACACCTACACGGAACAAATAGACATGTTCATGCTTATATATTTATTTGTACGTAACCAAAATCCAAATAAGCATTTTTTTTAATTTTTACCTGTCTGTTCGGGCTAATTTCCGAAACGGGTGAATTAATTTTGACGGGACTTTCACTGGTAGGTAGAAAACTATTAAGAGAATACTATAGACAACTTTTATTATAAATTATAAATAAGTATCGAAGTTACAGGATACAGAGAGCAGTAAATTGAAGAACAAGTGAATTAGGAAATTGAATGGAATATTCAGGACCTGGGTTGTTGATAGAATAGGTAGTGAGTCACTTATAAAACTATATCTCATTTTTTAGTATCAATATTTAACTGACCGATTGGCCTAGTGGTTAGTGACCTTAACTGCGGAGCCAAAGGTCGCGGGTTCGATTCCAGCATGAGACAAATTTTTGTGTCCATGAACATGTCTAGTCTAATAGTTGTCTAGTACCCCATAATACAAGCATATTACTTTCTTAAGTAGTAAATGACGCCGTGTGGGATGTCCGGGTATTATTATTATTATTTTATGTTGAACAAATTTCTCGGAGTTCAATAAAATATTTGATGAATGGCAACCCTGGTTTAATGCTATGAATAAAGAATCATTACGCAACAGTGCAATGACCTAGTCAAGGATACTCCACGGTCACGTTTCGCAAGACCACTCGCCCAGTCTAATTTATTACCACCTGTTCAAAAGCGAATAGACTTAATATTACCTTTGAGATATGGGGATGTCTTAGAGCGTAATCTGATCTAGCTGACAATGAGCCGCTTTCAGTCTGCCGGCTTTAATTTGTATTTGGGGATAAAAAACGTACTGTCAGTCTGTTATACTGCGAGAACGCCGGCAGAGTGTGAGCGGTTCACTGTCAGCTAGGTCTGAATACGCCCTTACAATTCACTGTGTGGGACATCCCACACAGCGCCATCTAGTCCCAAAGTAAGCAAGTGGTTGAATTATAGAGTACTAGACGACAAATGTACATACTTAAATATTCTTTATAATATATACATATATAGACACTTTTACACCCAGCCACAAAATAAATAGGCAAGTTCATGCAGACAAATATTTGTCTCAGGCGGGAATCGAACCAACGACCCTTGGCTCTGTAGTTAGGGTCTTTAACCACTCGGCTAATCGGTCAGTCAAATTTATCGTCAAATGAGAAACTTCTGAAAAGGTAATATTAGATCAGCATCCCAAATTATTAAAAATATTGTTTTATTTTATGTACAATAAAAAAATATTTTCAAGGCATTTGATCCAATTCGTGAATGGACTATGCACAAGTGTTATTAAGAAAGTCTTAGTAAAAATTTTAAGACCCGACCAGTAAAGTATTTTTTTATTAAATGTTAACCCATATGAACATGAAGCTAAATACGCTAAAAAGTAAACAAAACTTTCAATTGTTTTGAATATGGTAGATTTTCCTCTAATACATTATCGGTCGCTAGACGGATATCAATTTAAACGGAATATTAGCACATCCTTAATATACCTATCTCCTTTTAAACCGAAGCTTTTACTGAAACTAATACGGCTTACGCAAAAAGCCCACGCGTGTTCACGCGTAGAAATGACAGTTTTTATGAATCCGCCAAATATAAGGAATTTATGTATTTTTAACCGACTTCAAAAAGAAGAAGTTCTCAATTCGACTGTATTTTTTTATGTTAAGCGATATCTTCGGCGATTGTAAGCCTATTTGACTGATTATTTTCTTATTAAATAGACTATATCTCGAGGTTGATCCCATGTAAATTTCAAGAAAACCCTCCAGCTTTAAGGGCGGAAAGTTAGGGGATGGATTCCGTTTATTAAATTTCACACATTTTCCGCTAATCGATTTTAATAAAACTTAATACGTATGTATAGGTCATAGCGGAAATGCAAAACAGTCATGTCGGGAACTCCTCAACAGTGTACAACAGTTACCTCGTGTTTGGGGTCAGATGATTCGATTTAACGGGACTCCAATTTGTGTTTTAATTGTGATCGAGGTGACCGCGGCTACGAACACGATCATATTTTACAAGGTGAAATTTTAACAACCTTCCAAACTTTGCTGTGATGACCTTTGGTAAAAAACCGATGACCGTCTTGTTTCCTTTTAGTATCGTTCAATAAAAAAATATTGAGATATGACTACACAAACCTTTCCCGAAAAAACCAATAACTCTAGTCACCATTCACGGTCGCCGCACGCTCCATCCCTTCTCGGACTCAAGGTCTCGGACGCGTCGTCACAAAAAAGGCAACCAAACGTTATAAAATAACACTGTAGATAAAATAATTTATTATGAAAATGTAACATATATTTCTATTTACGTAATAAGGTCTATTGGTGATACCCAACATCTAGAATAATTTTTGACGGTTGTTAAAATTTATTCCTGTATATATATTTGATAAATGAACTCCATTTTCTCGAGCTTGCCTCTCGACTTAATTTTATTGAAGGAGTTATTAATGTGAAAAACATTCCTATAATGTCTGCTGCCTGCGAAGCTGGAGGTCCCGGATTCCAATCCCAGGTCGGGTCAGTATTTATATGATGAATATTAATACTGGCACCGGGTCTTGGTTGCTACATGTATGTGGTGTCTTCGCTTGGTACCCAAAATACAAGCTAATGCTTAGTTTGGGACTTAGGCGTTGTTGTGATTTTGTGTGTGTTATTATTATTATTATATTAAAATGTTTCTGAAGAAAATAATATGAAATAATAGAAGGTACGTATTTTTTTCTTTAGCGAATAGATTCTCTACATTTGAGATGCATTTCTAAAAATTAACATTTATTACAATATAAATATTCCGACTTCGAGTGGCTTGTCTAAAAATTAAATCATCAGTCAAATTGTATATAAGAACGAATAAGAGTTTAGACATCACAAAAGTAATATCAAAGAATGGAACTTTTTTATATGACCCTTCAAAGTTCCATTTGAGTTTTAATTTCATTCAATTTAATATAGTCGATTGCTACTTGAAAGAATGCCGTTACGATAGCAATAAAATTTATATGAAGAGTATTTTATATCTGTCATTTTGCGGCTGCCAAAGCACTCGATATTTTTTTTTAGAATTATCTTAATTTATTTCTATTAAATTTTATATGCGTAATCGGCACAAAAGTAGAAAAAATATTGAAGTTTTAAAAAAACCTGTTCTTCAAAAGCCGGCGCGGCGGTGGCGCGCGTAATAATTTGCCAAGATGTGATAACCATGAAATCACGTAGAACTAGTTTTATTCTCAATAAAAAATCTAGAAATAAAAGTACTTAAAATATACGTTCATTGGATAAACTTTAAACTGTATTTTGGAAAGAATCTCAGCTATATCATTTTATAAAATTTGGCACTTGTAGAAAGATAATTTTATTTCATCATTTATCGTTTACTGCATATTTTGTGAACTTCTGCTACAATGGGGTTCCGTTGAATAGCTACTTTAAAATAAAATTTAGTAAATTATAGTTTATCAAAATTATTCCCCTTTTATGAAACATTCCGCTTTAAAGTAGTAGCCTTTCTGTGTGAGTTACATTCCTACTGATGGACCACTGCACAACAAATTCTTAAAAATCCGTAGTACTGTGTATAGGTATAGAGCGAATTCCTAGGCAAATATCACGATTATTTAGGATTAACTAGTTTACGAACTATAGCATGAAATCTAGAAAGCTATGAAAATGATTTAGAAAACTACGTCCTACATTAATTTACTCCATAACTATATCAAGCGACAGGTACAAATAATTTATTTCGTGTTGAAAACTTTGTATTTGTACTTTCGGGTACAAAACAATACCACTATATACTGTAAAATAAAGTCCCCCGCCGCGTCTGTAAGTCTGTCTGTTGAATGCGATAAACTCATAAACTACTGAACGTATTTTCATGTGGCTGGCACCAATGGACAGAGTGATTTAAGAGGAACATTTATGAGTATAATTTATTAATGTTTGGTGTAAATTACTTCAGATATGTCAATGATTGATGAAAATCTCAGAAAAAATTAAGCCGCCTGGGAGCTTTCATCTAAAGCGTTGCCTAATTTCCTTTGAGATTAGAAACTAAGTTTACCCGGGTAAACTTAAATTTACTCAGTCTTTTAACATTACCCATAACATATATTATATTCTTTACTTTTTCAAATCTTTATAGAATTAGAAATAAAATATTGTAATTTAAAAATACTCCAAGTAGGATGGACATATGTTACATTTATATCTAATTAAATCTAATCCACATGCTCAACGCAACACGCCGATACTACATACCACAGAAAAAATTTTTAGGCATATATGCTGTGCTACCCGTGCGAAGCCGGGGCGGGTTGCTAGTTTATAATACTTGTGTTTTTCTGCTATAATAAGAAGAAAGTAAACACCAAACTATACTTATTCGAGTGATGGCGTGTCTGTTACCAACTGACTCAGCGCTCAGATTCTTTCATCGGCGGCGCAGGCGGGTGCCACCGAATAGCGTCACACCCGCTCTCTTAGCGACAGCGGTTGTGCGAACAAATTTAAAAATCTATAACTTTGCAATTTTTGAAGATATCAATGAAATTCTGTCACTAATGGAATTTTCTTAGTCGGTAGAATAGATTTACAGAATAATAAAAAATAAATAAACGAGCTAGTTGACTAGAAACACTCTTATGTGCTTACGGTCTAACCACTCTTCTTCTAATTAGCTGGTGTATCTTTGGCAAGCTTCAGTCCGGTTTCAGTACGCGGGCTCCCCGCGCGCCAGCCTTCACTCCCGCGAAATAGAGTTTCACAGTTTCGATACGGTGAAGTGACAATTCTGACTCTAATTAAAACGGAACGCTGCTGTCAAATTCATTTACTCTATTGCGTAAAATCCCATTACGTAAATAAAAAAATAGGTGAAATATTCATAATCAATCATTGTATCCTAAATATTTTTGAACAAAATTTGGCTACCTTCTACTTACATAGAGCGAAAGAGCGGGGCATGAGGCATGTGTGCGGGGTGCAGGCACGTGCACTGCGCCCTCGTGAATGGTGCCTAGTATATTGTTAGTTTTAGGAAAGGTTTACGTAGTCTTAATTGAATATTTTCCTATTAAACGATACTAAAAAAGGAACAAGACGGCCAACGGATTTCTATCAAAGGTATATTAAAATTTGGCTGGTCATTAAAACTTCATCCTGTATATACATAATAACTCTAAAAAGATTTATAAAATGCCGATGACTTTAAAACACAACCCACTACTCCGAGAGAAGTTTCCATCTAGTTAGTCTAGTTACAAATAGCATAAATGAAATTCGAACACAAAAGCTCTATCGGCTGAAATTCACCGAGTAGTAACATAAGACGCCTATCTATTCGATCTCGAGTGTTGGCTCAAGAAAGCGATCGTATGTCTTTATTGATAGAGCAACTATAGGATTCCATCCGATCCGATGCAATCCGATGCAGGATATAATCTCGAGATATCGCACACTCCAGTATGAGGATAGATCTCAAGACATCGAATGGTAATACTGAGAATCGCTTTGAAATTATCTTTGGAGCCATGAAATACAGGTCGTAGTGTACGTGTAGGTAATTGTCGTTCCAGTTACTGACAATTTTGAATAAAAATAAAACCTGTGGTTAAAGTTTTAAAATTTGATTTTTTTTAAAATAAAAACTACTCTTTACAAATTAAAAATCAATAAATTTGACGGCGGACTTACCAAAATATTAAAGTTGCGCTGATGGACGTTAAAATTAAAAGGAATAAAGGATCTAGAATAACCTATCAAAACAGATTTTTTTCTGTTTATGAATTTGCCAAATATTCATGAAAATTCATCTGATGTTGAAATTGACCCAGTGGCGTCATCTAAACTAAAACTAAATAAGAAATATTGAACCTTATTAGTCAATAAAAATAATGATTCTATTTATTCTAAAATAATGCAAATAATAAACATTTGTCCAGTTGACGGACATTTTATTTAAAAATTTATGGAAAAAAATAAATATGAAAATAAAAACCTTTTTTTTATTTTGAAAGAAAAGTACAGATTGGTCTATATTTTCGGCAAAAAAATATTGAAAAGTATGTGTTAAAAATTTAGGTCCAAGCCGATTGCTTTCGAATTGTTTTAACAATCGTGTCTGCGCTCAGAGATATCCACATCGAAAATTCGAGTGACTTTCAATACCAGTTTAGTCGTAGCACTGACACTGCAATTACAGCTCTTAACATCAATGCTCTGTTTGGAGAAAACATGTCTAATGAACGCACTGTACGTTTTTATGATAGTTTAATCGCTGTGGAAATTTTGATTTGTAAGATAAATCAAGAAGGTGAACCATCTAAATAAGAAAATAATAAAAAATCGCAAGCCAGGTGCAATCTGATCCGTATCAAGAATTAGCAATATGTTTTAAGGGGTCCATATCTACAATGTTGACCCATTTGCGCCAAATCGGAAAAATTAAAAACATTGCCCCGACTAGTAAACCGCTCATCATTATTGTTTGACGATGTCATAACATCCAATTGTACGGTACAGAGTTTCAACACTAGAGAAGTTACGTTCTCCTTCCATTACAGGTTGTACTCATCGACTAGTATTTTTTCCGTAAAATGGACTATTTCACTACAATAAAAAAAAAAATTACATTTCAAAGAATTTACTGAATCAATTATGCATCTCAGATTTTTTGTAAAGTCTGAAAATTGCAGACACAGAGGTTAATATCGATGCGTGAGGTCACGTCACAATTTATATGGCCATAGGGCCATGGTTCGAATCCGGGCGTGTACCAATGAGTTTTTCTGACTTAAGTACATTTACTATCACTGACTCTGTGCCTCGGAGAGCACGTTAAGCAGTCGGTCCCGGGCGCCGTCAATAGATGGCGGTCGTTACAATCCCCAACCCGCAGTGTAGTAGCGTGGTGGATTTAAACTCCAAACATCCCCTCACCCTGGGGAGGCCTAAGCCCCTGCAGTAGGGTAAAAATGGGCTGATGAAGAAAGAAGAAGTCACGTCTCGATACGTGCATTAAAATCTTATAAAACTTAGTTTTGCAAGAAAGAGATAGAAAATAATCTTTGGAAGCTTAATAATCTTTATATTTAAACCGATATTGAATTCGTTTTTAACCTTTATTATTGTGTCAAGATTATTTTCATGCCCTTTTAAGAAATATATCTTCAATATCGGTCACCTACTCTATTACTTTAATCTCTAAAACATTATAAATGTTTCATTCTGAGCCACCAGAAAACATATGTCACTAGTAAGGAAGTGTGGCCCGTTCTAGATTCACTGAACCGGTTTGTTTGCTACGAGAAATGCGCACACGCAACGAACGGTTTCACTCTTCAAATCGTCAACGCGATAAGACGGCGCGTACAGTTCGAAATTATGTAGCATATAGCACGTAATCAAAAATAATAAAGGTGAAATCATTATGTGAAGCATGATATGTGTACCCACTCATATCGGGCTTCACATAACCTTGGAGTGGATGCCGAGATCACTGTAGAGGTAGAATGGAAGCTTCGATATAAATGAAGAAATACACATACTGTGCAAGCTCTAAATAATGGAAAATAGGGCAAACAGTTGATGATGAATTACGTTGTTACGCTCAGATAAATACTTAAAAAAATTCAACGACCCAAGAATTTCACTATTAAATCAAAAAGGTTAGTTCGTACCATAACGTCACTTATTAACGCCGTAGATATTTAGGTGTAACATAATAATAATAATATAATAATACATGAGACTTCCCACACAACGCCATCTAGTCCCAAAGTAAGCAAGTATTATGCTTGTGTTATGGGTTACTAGACAACTGATATGCATACATAAATATTCTTCTTTTTTTATATATAATACGACGACCGCTTAGCCTAGTGGGTAGCGACCCTGCCTACGGGGCTAGAGGTCCCGGGTTCGAATCCCAGGTCGGGTCAGTATTAATATGATGAATATTGATACTGGTACCGGGTCTTGGTTGTTATATAAAAAAAAAAAAAAATTATATATGTATATATTATAAAGAATATTTACGTATGTATATCAGTTGTCTAGTAACCCATAACACAAGCATAATACTTGCTTACTTTGGGACTAGATGGCGCTGTGTGGGAAGTCCCGTGTATTATTATTATTATTATTATTATTATTATATTATTATTATATAATATATACATATATAAATATTTTGCAAAGACACCACATACATATAACAACCAAGACCCGGTACCAGTATCGATATTCATCATATAAATACTGACCCGACCTGGGATTCGAACCCGGGACCTCCAGCTTCGCAGGCAGGGTCGCTGCCCACTAGGCTAAGCGGTCGTCAATATTAATATGGATTTGTTCAATACTAACACGGAATCATTTAAGCGTGAGTTAAAAAGGCAATTAAGTATGATGATAGGTAAATTCAAGTCGTTATTATTGTTAGTCTTTTGTGTTAATATTGTTATTTCTGCAGCTTTATTTGCGTGTTGCACGTTTACTTTAGTTTCTATGTTTTTAATTCTAAATTAAATTTTATAGTGAGAAATTTATTTGGTTATAGTTGTAACATTTTTATTTCTCATACTGTACTGTAGCATATTTTAAACCACACACCTGTAACTGTTTTTTCTCCTAATAAATAAATAAATATTATGAAAATTACATAATTTAGGTAGTAACATTCTTTGTAACATTGTTAATCAAAGAATTTAGAATTGGTTTAAAACATTTTACGTTACGTATGTCGCCGTTTCCCTTTAGCTAAATTTTGCAAATATTTAAAAATAACTTTTTTCGTGTAACTGTTGCTCAATAAGGCATCGTTTTGCTGCGAAATAAATCGGTTGCATAGAGACAGCTTTCAAATCTAAACTAGACATGTTTGCAGAGACGTGCGGTGACTTATAATAAAAAGGTGAGGCGGCCGCGATAATCTACGCTATAGATACCTTGTTTGTATTTAAAATTAAAATCGTTACTGAATTTTTTAAATGTTTCAATTCATAATTGATGCGAAACTAGTAATGATAGGCATCTAAGAAACGTGGCTTTTAAAATCTAGTAGGTACGTAGCCACGTTCCCGCGAGGTAGGTACGTCGTTCTAGGGTTGGCAAAAAAAAGTTCATCTAATTTTTTGAACATTTATAATTTCATCATTTATATTTGCTAGCTTTTTTTTTTAATAGTTGCTTTAAATTTTTTTTGCAAGAAAGATACAGAGATAAAATATTAATGGCTTATAAATTCCATATTTTTCAAACGAATATAATATTATTTATACTCGACTCGACGACCAGGTCGGGTCAGTATTTATATGATGAATTTCGATACTGGTACCGGGTCTTGGTTGTTCTATGTATGTGGTGTCTTCGCTGGGCACCCAAAACACAAGCTAATGCTTAGTTTGGGGCCTAGACGTTGTAGTCATGTGTATGTTATTATATTATTATTATTTATGAACTTCGTTATGATAGAAGGTAAATTTCTTTATTTTCTTGGTAAATATTTTCAGTATTATTCACATACTCTAATGAAAATATCAAAATTCCGTTCGTAAAAAGCATGAAAACAAAGCCGCGGGAATAAATTAACAAATAATAAGGTTTTGTTTGAACTATACTAGTAGTAATACATACAGCAGGAAACTCGGTCGATAGAGAATAATTAGATTGCACAACGTCGCCGGTCGGTTGCGCGATCCAACACGTGTTCGAGTTGTGATCGTTCCAGTTCTCTCACGAGACTAGTAATTGTTGGCAAAAACGTAATGAAACTTGATGTTTTATATAACTCTTCATGCCAGCTTCGCCTGGGATTAATTATGTCTATAGTCATTTTTAGTATGCGTTCACTGTTTCCCTTGTTTCTTATATTAGGTAATAACCTCTTGCTTCCGTTACCAATTTTGACACCCATGCGTTCACTATTTCCTTTGATTCTTACATCAGATAACACATGCCCTCTTGTGGTACTCATGCGTTCTGTTTCTGATACTGTTTTCCTTGATTCATGCATCAGGTAACACACACCCTCTTGATTCCATCACCAATCCTGGTATCTATGCGTTTACTGTTTCCTTTGATTCTTACATCAGGTAACACGCAGCCGCGTGTTTCCGTCATCGATCCTAGTGCACAAGTAACCAGGTAGACTTGACCTGACCATCCAATAGAGCTGACACACAACCTACAGACCACAGGGTCTGTCTAATAAATATTCCTGAGATTACATGGCAAACCATTTTTCACGTTCAAATGCCCATGATTACCCCGAGAAAAGTGTTCAACATCAGTAGAGTAATGGAAGACCCTCATAATAAAAAACGAGGAACACGAAGAAGAAAAACTATGCGTCAAAGGAAATTATGGTTCCTGGAACGTAATTAGGATGACGCGTTGTTTTCCTTCCTCTGTTTCCTCGTATTTTTGTTGATCTCGATAATCAGTTGGTCTCTGATGGTGAACCATATTTCTTGAAGAACACTTTTTTTAGTGTGTCTCCCTTGTTCTCTAGTTGGCCAGTCCTTATTAATCTCAAGATAAGTTTTTTTGCTTGTCATCTTGAAGTGTTAGGTCAACATATTATATTACGGCATAGGCAAAATAAGAAATTTTGGAATAAATTAATAATAATAATAATACATGGGACTTCCAACACAGCGTCACCTAGTCCCAAAGTAAGCAAGTATTATGCTTGTGTTATGGGTTACTAGACAACTGAAATTCATACTCAAATATTCTTTATAATATATACATATATAAATATTTTTGCAAAGACACCACACACATATAACAACCAAGACCCGGTACCAGTATCAATATTCATCATATTAATACTGACCCGACCTGGGATTCGAACCCGGGACCTCCAGCTTCGAAGGCAGGTTCGCTACCCACTAGGCTAAGCGGTCATCAAATTGTTTAATATTAGAAGTGATACAAATGACACACGCTTTCTGCCATTACTTTCCCTAGAAAAAAGAAATTGAATCATCTTCTTTTCTAAGTCTTACGTTATTTTGTATAATAAGTGTTAATGATATCAAAGGAATTTGTAAAAAGATTTCTTGTTGATTTATGTACCAAAAAATATAAAAAACCTTTTTACATGCTCGATTTGACTTAATAACTCCGCACTCGTTTTATCAATGGTCTATGAATCTATATGTAGTTTCGCCTCCGATTTTTGTCTATGTCATGTCCTTAATAAATTAAATGTACAAATTACGTTTTTAGTATAGTTTTTGTTTGTTTTTCCCAACCCTAAACGTAATAGTACCATTTGAATTTCTGAATAGACTCAAATCGCTTACTATTTAATTGAAAAAAAATTTCCATATCACTTCAGTCGAAACCGATCGAATATTTAACGGGTAGGTAAAAAGTAGGCTTCAAGCGTTCCTCTTGAAGGCCATGCCCTCAGATCAAAACTTAATATATATGCTGATGGATGCATAAATGACACTGTCTTCTTTTTTAATTTCGTCTGTGAGGCGCTGAATTGTCGTTCCCTTTAATAATCCACTTCTGAGAATGATCACGGATTGCACACAGTAACAAAGTCAAAGATATTGGACATAACTTTTATTTCGTTTCGATCTCCGACTGTATCCATTATTCATTTCTCACTCAGAATTGCAAAACAGAAATATTGACAATCGGTTAATATTTTTATCTGTATTTTAACGTTGAAGTTACTGAAACACAAAAGGAAAATGATTTAGACATTTGATAAGTAATTGTTTTGGGTTTTTGTATAGAATCCCATAAGAATAATACGCCAGGTGTATATATCTAATCTCTAAATTGTATAAAACAAAATCGCTATCCGCGTCTATTTTTGCGATTAGTTCTTTTTAACTACACACCGGATTTTGATACGAAATTCACTATCATTTTTGTGACACATACATCATCATCATCATCAGCCCGTGTCTGTCCACTGCAGGATATAGGCCTCTCCCAAAGCTCGCCGCCACACACGGTTCTCCGCCTATCGCATCCAACTACCCCCGTTATGGTGCTTCAGGTCATCTGTTCACTTGGCCGGTGGACGTCCAACTAATTATTTAATCGTACAGCTATTTTTTTTTTGTTTTTTTTTTTAACTAATTCTACTGTAATGGTATAAGAATAGTTATTTGCAGCAAGCAAGACCGTTTAGAAACAACCTAATAGGTTTAAGATTTATAGAAGCTCTTTTAAAATATTCGATAATATATAGTCATAGAAATAACGCAGCTTTCAAAGCTTGTGCACGCTCTTGGAAAAAACCCGATTAAATTTCATTTGAGATCAAAACTTATAAGATACTATCGACGATAAACTAGTATCAAATTGAAGGCCACGCGCGGCCGTCTGGCACTATCACTTCAGAAGAATATAAAAACTCGAATGAAGTATCACAAAATGAAATAAAACAGTGAAAATATTATAAAGCAGTACAGTGAATTTTGTAATGTGTAAAGCAACCATGTATATATTACACTATTTCCATTTCTTTATTTTCTCGATGACAGCTCCCGTAGAATGTAACGCGCATATTACGCAAAAATTAACTTTTAAATGCGAGGTATAAAATTTGTTCCTTTATCCCATATAATAATCATCCAAGACAAATTGAGTCCATAAATGCAGTATTTTTTTAAAGTACGCTAAATAACTAACATTTTAATAAAGTTACATTCTATGGCAATATGAATAGTGATGTTATGATAGAAATAATAATAATGATAACACATACAATCACAACAACGTCTAGGTCCCAAACTAAGTATTAGCTTGTATTTTGGGTACCAAGCGAAGACACCACATACATATAACAACCAAGACTCGGTGCCAGTATTAATATTCATCATATAAATACTGACCCGACCTGGGATTCGAACCCGGGACCTCCAGCTTCGTAGGCAGGTTCGCTGCCCACTAGGCTAAGGGGTCGTCATTTCTATATTGTATTGATATTGTATATAAATTTGTGACGTCATTCACAGTTTTAACTGAAGGTTCAGACTGCATATTTTAAACATAAAAATATTATTAATTGAATTTCGTTTTAATTTAATTTTATCACAAAATAATGCTTTTAAAATATTATAATGAGAGTAAATAACGAAAAAATTTTATTTCTCTTTTTTGTAATAAGAGTATTACATTATATAATAAACATTTTAGTGATTAACTATACCAGAACCAGAAAATAATGCAAAGTTTCTTATCGGGGTATACACTGCAAATAACGTTGAATAATTTTTAAATGAATAGACAATTAGACAAATAAGACAAATAGACAAACAACACACAAGCTTTTAAAAAAATACACCTAAGACTATGGGCTAGATCCCTTTGCCTGCGATCGATATCATTACTTATTTGGTCACAACACTACAACCATCAAATTAGATCTGTCCTCGAGAAAATAAAGAAATGGATACAGTATAGTGAAGATGATAAATGAAATACGTGCTATTTACAGTCTAGTAATTTCAAACGTAATATCTTAAACATAACACACAATTTTAAATATAAAACGTGCAAGAAACGTATTGCTTTATTATTAAAACACAAAGAGCGGTAAATTTTTACGAGTTTCTCTGGCAGCGCATTAAGACATCCAACCATAAGACATCTCTCGTAGTAAAACGATACTGAACGAAATAACTGCTATCGAGCGTTTTTTAACACCTATATTATATAAACATTTTTGCGTCACGGACTATGCAATAACTTTGCATCTTTCCTAATGTATACATTATGAGTATCAAGTCAGATAAAAGAACACATCTGACAAAAAAATAAAAAATAAAAATAAATAAAATAAAAAAATAAATAAAAAAAATAAAAAAAAAAAAAAAAATAGAATAAGTAGAATAAGTTGTTTACTCGGCAAACTTACCACAATTAAAACGGAGTGGAGGCAAATAGATAAGAAAATTGGCTCGAACAAAATTAAATAAATAAATATATCAAGGGCACGGACGAACGTCTGTGGATTGTATAGTCATTCGGAAAAAAAAATGTATACATTGACGGTGTAAGGACTAAAATAATGACATAATCCATCTCTGCTTGCGTTTTAATTTCCGTCATGCAAGGTAGTTATTTAAAAATGGGACAATGGTTGTAGTGCACATATAAATGAGGGTGCAGTGTACAAAAACCACTCCGTGTGGCCAATCATATCCGTAACTATTTAGTCCTTGTTAAAAATCTAACATAGCGTGCGTATAATGACGGCTAATAGCTTCTAACGACCGAACCTCAACCTGTAAGTCTGCCGCAGAACTTTTGAAAATCACCTTACTTATCAGACGATCGAGCTTTTTCTAATTACCTGAAAAAGAGGAAAAACACTTCAATTAATATTGACAAGCTAACCACGAGAAAAACTTTGTAAACATTTTCTTATATCTATTCTGAAATTCACGTATAGGACTCCAGAAAGATATGTGAAAATATCTGAGAACATTATAACCAATTTTTTTGTTATATGTTATATATGCTATATATACACAAGGAAAATAATACCTATTACAAAATGTTTAAAATATGTAATAATTTAATCGACTGTACAAACATTTTAGAAACGGTGGAATTTAAAGTTCCAGTTCTGATTAGTCGACAACCGTATTGTTTTCATGAAGAATTTTCTCGGACAAACTCAGGAATGCGTGCACCTCTGCACAGAATTATTCACAATTATAATAATAATTTTGCGCACATCGACTTACACTATCACTCTATCAATTCCTTCAAAAAAATTATCAAAATTTTTTTATAAATTTCATTTATATTGGTGTTGCTAACACTGTTTTCGTTTGTTATTTTTTTTTTAGTTTTAGTTGTATTAATTGATTTTTTATTTATTTTTTGTTTAATTTTCTTTTTTCTTTGTTTTCATGTGTGACTGCAGCGATTATAGTTTTTATATATTTGGAAGCATTTTGTTGGACGTTACAATATTCTAATTAAACATCTGTTTTTGTTTCTTGAATAAATTTAAAAAAAAATGTAATACGATATTAAGAAACATAATCCTGGAAAATTTAATACAAAAACAGAAGAAGAACATTTGCGAGCTCTGTGTAGGTACGTACAGTCCGAGCAAATTTCAAAACTCCAGGTTGCGTTAAACTTAGACATACTCATTGAATATCTCGTCTTTTTCGAAAATTATTAGTAGAAATACGGTCATACATGTTACCAACCTTCAATTTTTTTTAGAAATGTAAGATGTATTAGACACATTAATTGAAAATCGAGATTTATTTACCGATGACGCGGCGACGACAACGGTTCGAAAATACTAGAAGGAGAAGGACCGACAAGAAAGTCCCTCCGGTATTTTTCACTATATTATTTTATTTTAATATAGAATAATTAAGTAGGATTTGCCACAAGACGGAGAATTACTAATGAACATTAAAGTTAATTACATAAAAGTACAATTTGATTAGAAGTTTTCTTCTACGTTTACCGTCTAACCACTCATATACTCTACCTAGCTGGTGCAAGATGGCGAGTTTCAGTCCGTGAGGTTCCCGCGCGCCGATCTTCACCCCGTGTAATCCCCGCGCGCCGGTCTTCATCCCCGCGAAATTGCGTTTGACATTCTCAATAATACTGTGAAGGGACATTTATGACTATTAAAACCAAACGCTGTTGTCAAATAAATTTACTCTATGGTTAATTAACATAGCGACGGATCAATATACGTAGCTGCTACTCTGTTGCTACTGACGAAGGAACTTTAAAAACACAAATGATACGGCGGGGTCGATGCCTTAGAGATAACACTTTATCACGAAGACGTTTCGCAAGCCCGACCTTTATGGACCGTCATTCGTGCCGCGAGATAAAACGTTGCTTGGGATAGGTCACTAGAGGAATATTGTGGTTAGCGCGATGCTCTAGAGAGAAATCCCGAGGATGGATCGGGTTAGTATTATTGCTTATATGCCGATCTACGTATATAGAGATTACAGATTTTTTTTTTATTAAAAAAACTCTTGTTTATTATCACCACAATCACCACACCACCACCACAATATCAAACAAACAAATTAACACTACCAAAAAAAAAATGGATAGTCATTTGTGTTACAGTCAAATGCTGAAGCGTTGTCTTGTCAGCTGTGGTCGATGCTCAAGTTATTTTGAGTTTAGGTCATATCCGTTGAGTTTGGAGTTTAATGAAAGTGAAAACAATCGGAAGTTATTTATACTAATATTATATGTAAATGCGAAAATTCTCTGTCTGTCTGTTACATTTTCACAGCTAAACCGTTGAACCAATGTTGATGAAATTCGATACAGGAATAGTTTGAACCCTAAAAAAGGACATATGCTACTTTTTACTGCGGAAAAGTGTCTGTATGTTTGTTACGTTTTCACAGCTAAACTGCATAACCAATTCCTATATAATTTGGTAAGAAAATAGCTATCACTGACTCCGTGCCTCGGAGAGCGGTTAAGCAGTCGGTCCCGGACGCTGTCAATAGATGGCGGTTGTTACAATCCCCAACCCATAGTGGAGCAGCGTGATGGAGTTAAGCTCAAAAACCCCTCACCCCGGGGAAGCCTAAGCCCCTGCAGTGAGGTAAAAATGGGCTGATGAAGTGATGATGAAGAAGAAGATAGCTTGCATCCCAAAGACGAACATAAGCTACTTTCTACCGCGGAAATGTATGCGTATGTTTGTTATTTTTTCACAGCTAAACCACGGAACTGATTTTGGGGATATTCGATAAAAAGATAACTTGAACCCTGAAGAAGGGCTTTGGGCTAATTTTCATCGTGTAAAACGTGTCTGTGTGATCCGAAGTGTCTATTTTGCGATCTCAGTACTAACGTGAGGTCCACGCGGGCGAAGCCGTGGGCGGAAAGCTAGTATCCAATAAATTATGAATTGGTTTAAAATGTTATATTGACATATGCATGAAAGTGAATGTCGTCGGTTTCATATTAAACCAATGCAACACACAAATATTAACAAGTGTTTGGTTAACTATCTTTTGGTTTTTGTGAAACTATCGGTTAGTGTACCGTACGATATCATTCTATGAGTTAAACACACACAAAAGGTGTGGAAGGCCCTGGAAGTCCAATATAACAATGCGTTCAGGGTGATGGTGGGGTTGCCGCGCTTCTGTAGTGCATCAGGAATGTTTGCTGGTGCAAGAGTAGACAGTTACCCGGCCATACTGCGTAAAAGAATAGCGTCTCTGATGCACAGAGTTCGTGCCAGCACTAACATCTACCTACAGTTACTTGGTAATAGAATGGACTATGATTCACAGATCTTGCAATATTGGACAAAAACACATTTAAATGTGCACGCAAAAAAAAACCTTGTAAATCCTAAATAATTGTAATCCTAATAATGCATATAGTGTACATAATATTGTGTATTTCATATGTGGACTGTAAAGTCTGAAATAAACAATTATTATTATTATTATTATTATTATTATTATTATTATTATTATTATTATTATTATTATTATTATTATTATTATTATTATTATTATTATTATTATTATTATTATTATTATTATTATTATTATTATTATTATTATTATTATTATTATTATTATTATTATTATTATTATTATAACAGCCCTTTATGCCCCACTCAAGCTTAATCGACTACGCTGCTCCAGTGCGGGTTGGTGGCTTTTAACGACTGCCATCTGGTGACGATAACCGGGACCGACGGCTTAACATGCTCTCCGAGGCACGGAGTCAGTGGTAATTATGTACTTTGGTCAGAAAAACTCCTTGGTACATACAGGTTTCTGAGATTCGAACCACGACCTTCTAAACAAAAAACGGGCTCGCAACCATATGGCTATCATGACGGTTAATATCGTATTGTTTATTCGATCTGAAACAACTTAAATGCAGAAATGTTAAAGTAGGACATCTAATTGTTTTTGAGAGCACTTGTTATGTTAATGTTATCCCGTATACAAATAAATCTTTGTAAAAGAAATTTCGTCACGTTCGTTCGTCTCTGTGTCATTGAGTGAGTTGCAGGAAGACTACTTAAGTTAGCGACAGAAGTAGATGCTTTAAATTTCATTTTAAACGACCCGTCGTCGGCTAGATCGCTCGCTCTGTCAGTGTTTGCTAACATTGTTTAATTTACGTATCAATAATTTCTAAAATTACATATTAGTTCTGTTTAAACGGCTCGTCTGCAAACAAGCACACCGAGATTTCTATTGAATCGAATTTGAGGACGAGTTCTAATTCCGTATTGTTCTGCGGAATTACTACAGTACCATATTTCTTCATATTACAAATACACGCTTGACCGGAAATTAAATAATTTTAGTATATTTAATAATTTTCACGTTTGGTCATTTGTTGTTTAAAACTTTGTCACAATCAGTTATTGACCTACGGATCAGGGCTACTCTTATTTCTTTCAAACACAACATTTCTTTTGATAAGACTTACAGTAATTTATTACAACAGCTGATGTTTACAAAGATACTATTGTTTATAATAAATGATAATGATTATGAATGTTTTGTTGTTAACATAAAACAGTGAAGCGTCTTTGTAGTTAATTCCTTACAAACATACGTTTTAATGAATTTAATGAAAATTTTAATTTACACATTTAGGTCTAACTTGAAATTCTTCTTGAAATTTGAAGTCGCTCAGCGTGCTATGGAGCGAGCTATGTTCGGTGTTTGTTTGATGGATAAAATCAGAAACGCTGAAATCCGTCAAAGAACTAAAGTTGTCGACATAGCTGAAGTGGCAATGGGCCGGTCACATTTGCCGTAGAACTGATAACCGATAGACGATAGACGAGTTCTCGAATGGAGGCCACGTACCGGAAAGCGAAGCGTTGGACGCCCCCCGGCCAGGTGGACACATGACCTGAAGCACCATACGGGGGGTAGTTGGATGCGAAAGGCGGAGGACCGTGTGTGGTGGCGAGGCTTGGGAGAGGCCTATATCCTGCAGTGGAGAGACACGGGCTGATGATGATGATGAAATTCTTCATAATCTTACAGATGATAGGTACTCGTAAGTATGCATGACTTAGGAAAGTATATACTTGTGGTTGAACTTTTTATAGACTAATTGCGTAAATTATTTAAAGAAATCGGGCATTTTTTAAAATATTCGTGATTTTTGGGAAAATATATTTAGATACGAATCATATAGTGATTAAATATCGTATTTAATTATCTGCTCTTAGGTGATACCTATTATGTAACATTAAAAATCGCATCAAGACCCTCCCAGCCGTTTTGAAGACACATATCTGTTGCAACGTCCCCTAGTGGCCCATAACCGCAAACCTTATATAAGAACCTGCTCTTATGTGATATCTATGTAATACAAAAACCACACCAGGACTCTCTCAGTCGTTTATGAGAAACATATCTATTGCAGTGCCCCCTGATGGTCCATAGCTACACAACTCATTTAATTATTTACTCGTAGCTGATACCTATGTAATACAAAAAACCGTATCAAAATCAGTCCAATCGTTTCGAAGATACACAAGTACTGCAAAGCCCTCTGGTGGTTAAAACTTATTTAGGAAACCTGTTCTGAATACGAAATTTCTTCCAAATCGTTAGAGCTGTTTCTGACATACATGAAATATAAAAATATACAAGAATTGCGCATATTATAGTGGGTAGAAGATTTAGAAATTTTCATGATTTTCCTTCCAATTTTCTGGACTTTATTTAATTCAGTGCGTAATAATAGAATTTAACTTTATAATGACATCACATGATTTGAACGGAGGTAATCATTACATATTAAAATCAGTTTGAAAATACAATGTTTTTCATTTGTTAACTATATGGAAAAATTGATGTTGTGTCGTTGGAGTTTCGATGAGACCTTATCTATGCAGAAATTTTAACGTATGAGACATTGTAAGAGAGGTTATAGGGGTTATCGCAGACAGACGAACAGACAGACTGCTATTTATATGAAGGACAGCTGCATTAGGTTGGCAACATCGTCAATTGAATTCCCAGGAATACAACAGACCTAATTGATATTTAGTCATAATGTCAGACTACAATAGAAAAGGTTAATACTTTAATACAACATCCGGTGTCAACTCGTAAATATTCCATTACTCATTGTACATCTGCTCATAAGACACATGTCTTAAATTTTACATGAAAAAGTAGTTACAATTAATACACAGATATACAAAAATAATAACATAGGGTTTGGCTAAAAATTTTCAACACAATAATATCTATTCTAAAAGAGGTAAAGTTTGAAAGCAAGAGGTACTTTCTCATCATAAACTTCTCATCATATTTTAAAAATTATGACATCAATATTTAGAATGGATCCTCAGGATGAACATAGGCTTTATATTGTTTTTTATTTTATCTATTTTTTTTTTAATTTGAATTATGATATATAGAAACATACTCTCCACACAGACGGAGCCGCGGACGATGGGTAGTTATTTGTTAACCAAACTGATTGTGTGTCTGGATGGGCTCTCGCAATACAATGTTAACAAATAAGCCAACTTTTACATGCTGATGTGTCTCAACAGACCACATACGCCATAGTAACCATCTACAAACCGTCTCTTATATTATAACCGAACAGTTAGTTGATATTTTATCTATGTTTAATGACGCAGACGCTCCATAAAGACATTATATATAATGAAAGACAAATTAATGAAACCATTTTTATTAATATTTTTTCTATTCCACCTCCAAAATCACAATAAAGAAATTACTTTCATAAAACAGTTTCGTTAATTATAAAAGTTTTTGTATAACTTAAAGGGAGCTTATTAATTTCGACAGCTTAAAATTTCCGATTTTTTCAAGGCAAAAACATTTCAAGGTTTACAAGACCAAAATCAAAATCTTTGAAATAAACACAGCATGATGATTGAACTCTGTCCTCTTGAGCGAGGTCAAAGAGAGATCTCAGCGCCCGCGCCTTCTTCTAAGAACAAGACAGGACTCAAGCCCTGTTTTTATTGCCCCGCTTTAGATTCCTTGCACAAGACAAATGTCTGTGTGTCCGCACGTCAGTCAAGCCTTTCATGGATCAACCGTTTTTGTTGTATTCCACAAGCCAAAACGTTAAGAGTTTTAGTTCCGTATTAAACGCGCCATTACATTTTCCAATACTCGAGAAAATTTTCCCCAATTTTTGGAAAAGTGCCACGCGTGAATCAGACTTATGTTTCGAGGGTTCCGTATCTGTTTTCAGTCTACAAGGAAATCGTAAAAATTCGTAACACGTATATAATGGTGTGTAATACGCCGAGTGGTGGCGAAGTGGTGGTGCTTCTTGTTTGGTTCAAATCCCAGAAACCGGCATGTAACAAAAAGTGTTTTTTTTTACTTAAGTACATCATAGTCACTGACTCCGGGCCTTGGAGAGCACGTTAAGTCGTCACGCCGGTCTCGGTTGCCGTCACCAGATGGCAGTCGTTGAAATCCACCAACCCGCAGTGGAGCAGCGCGGTGATTAAGCTCCAAACACCCTCATTCCAAAGGGAGGCTTAAGTCCCTGCAGTTGGGCATAATAAGCTGATATAGATATGTAAACTAATATACCGTATCCTACGTGTCTTAAATGAACAAGAATATACAATTAGAGTCGTGTGACTGACTTTGAAAAGATGTGTTAACATTAATACATTTAAAAATGAAATACTTTAATGTGCTTCGCAGCTTATTTTTTTTTCATTTTAGACCTACTACAGTTGGCTGCACGCCATGGATTACACTCTAGCTTTTGGATTTGTCGTGATAGCCCAGAGCGCAACGAACCTGTCTCAAATTTATAAGGCCATAGGGCCATGGTTCGAATCCGGGCGTGTACCAATGAGTTTTTCTGACTTAAGTACATTAACTATCACTGGCTCCGTGCCTCGGAGAGCACATGAAGCAGTCGGTCCCGGTCGCTGTCAATAGATGGCGGTCATTACAATCCCCAACCCGCAGTGGAGTAGCGTGGTGGATTTAAGCTCCAAACCCCCTCCTCACCCTGGGGGAGGCCTAAGCCCTTGCAGTGGGGTAAAATGGGCTGATGATGATGATGATTTGGATTTTTAAAGCACAGTTATTACTCGAAGGAAATCCATCAATATACACCTTATGCGTTTAATTGTAAGACGCAACTGGTGGCTATTGTTATCCTATTCTTTCGCGTTTATCAGCTCTGCTTTAAAAATTAAAAAGCCGAAGTGTGACGCTTAACATGCAGTCGACTACACAGAAAGAAAAAGAATTCTGTTATCAAGAAAATATGGTTTTCAATGTATACAAATATCTAGTGATATATTTAAAAAATTTTTTTTGTAATTTTCTATGCAATTTACATTGATATAAGAGTTTTTTTTTTGTATACACATCTAAATAAGAATTTTTAAATAAACACAAATTGCATTGGTCCAAGAATATGCGGTATTTGTATAAATTGAAAACTATATTTTCTTGATAACAGAATTTTTTTTCTGTGTACCTACTGACGCAAAACGATAGAGACATACTTTTCAGAATATTTTATTAGAAATACCAATTAAGCTCACTTATATACATAAAAAAATCGCTACATATTGACTGACATCTTTATCTGAATAGCTACATGTTTTGACGTAGAATAACGAAACTTTTTTTCTTGTAGAAACTGTAAGGTAATAATTGGCTGAGCGAACCACAACTACGGAGCCAAGGGTCGCGGGTTCGATTCCCGTCCGGGACAAATATTTGTATGCATGAACTAGCCTATTTGTTCCGTATCTATATATGTATATATTGTAAAGAATATTTATAATAAGGAAGCAAGCGAGTATTATGCCTGTATTATGGGGTACTAGACAACTGCCATACATACTTAAATATTCTTTATAATATATACATATATAGATATTTTACACCCAGACACGGAACAAATAGACATGTTCATGCACATAAATATTTGTCTTGGGCGGGAATCGAACACGCGACCCTTGGCTCAGTAGTTAGGTCTTTATCCATTCGGCCAATCAGTCTTTCAATAATGAACGGACCGACGAAATAAAAAAGAAACCGACTTCACTGAAGAACTCCAAAGCAGTTCTTCAAAGGTTAGTTGATAAGTACAAAACGTGTAATTGATGTTTTCCCTCAGTCCTCTTACGCAGGTGAAGTAGGTAAGTTGAAGGGCTGAGCCAGGAGTATATAGACGAAATAAGAAAAGTAAAACGGCTGATTAGGGTTAAGGGGTACTCTGATTCGCAATTAAGGCGTCGCTATACGTTTATGTGGGTAACTATATAAGTTTTGATATACGAGAATAGCAAAGAATATATATATTTTTTTATTTATACTAGCGACTGCCCGCAACTTCTACAGTGTTTATAATTTCGAAAATTCACGAAGGGGCCCTAAATATTACCGGAATAAAAATACACAGGAATTTAAAGTATCCTTTGTCTTATTATGTATTATTATTATGTAACTCCATAGAATATCCTTTTCATATTTTTAAAAATACCGGTGCTCTCATAATATACTTCACAACTCATTTCATCAGCCCATTTTACTTCACTGCAAGGGCTTAGGCCTCCCCCAGGGTGAGGAGGAGGTTTGGAGCTTAAATCCACCACGCTACTCCACTGCGGGTTGGGGATTGTATCGACCGCCATCTATTGACAGCGTCCGAGACCGACTGCTCAACGTGCTCTCCGAGGCACGGAGTCAGTGATAGTTAATGTACTTTAGTCAGAAAAAACTCATAGGTAGACGCCCGGATTCGAACCATGGCCCTATGGACTTATAAATTTGAGACAGGTTCGTTGCGCTCTGGGCTATCACAACTCATTTCCTCCCATTAAAATGTGAAAATACTTAGCTACGAACCGATATCTTTTTTATTCGTTGCTTCGCATATATATCAAATCTATTAAAGACACGTAAACTTCTGTGACATATAAATACTTTTTTTTTTAAATTAACTAAACTTTTTTTGTCCGCTCTTCCGACTCTCGCGGTAGTAATCGTCGGGAAGCGTCCTCTGCCCCACCGCACCGCTTCTTCCCACTTGTGTCGCCTATTTCTCGCGAAGATGTTTTTCTACTTATCGAATCTTACCCTAGGTACCTTGCTTTAGGTGTGTTTTATTTTGAGTCAGAAATAAGGGTATCTTTTTAAATAATACTACCAGCCAGATCTTCTTGTCAGCAACGAAGGTCTAATAACACAAGTAAAGGTTAAAAATCCGAAACTGAACAATTTCTATTTCTAAGCGTAATTTCTACGTGACAAGCTTTTTTGTCTTTGGATTTGTAGTTTTTTTTCCAGTGATAGCGTGATAAGTAAAATAACAATACGGAACCTTCTACAGCGAGTTTCACTCGTACTTGTCAGTCTTTTTATGAGCAATACAAATAGAAAACAAT
Organism: Luffia ferchaultella; assembly: GCA_949709985.1. Taxonomy (NCBI): domain Eukaryota; kingdom Metazoa; phylum Arthropoda; class Insecta; order Lepidoptera; family Psychidae; genus Luffia; species Luffia ferchaultella. The sequence goes on from OX453259.1 coordinate 4,902,131, forward strand.
AACATACTTTTGTATTCGCCACGTCAGTCAGAGACGGAGCGGTTGGGAGCGAAGTCTTAACAAGGCAAGGACATTAGGGTCACCCCGATTCTTTTAGTGACCTCTGTTAGGAATCTTGTAGGACTCTCAATGTTAACGCTAAATATACAACGATTTCTTACAGGCTACAGTCCCTCGTGGTTTAATATAATAAGGTCTGGAATATATTTGGATTGACTCCAGAGTAATCATAAACGCCTTTAACATATACAAAAGCCACAAGAAAAATTTATATGCAGTGCACATAGTAGAGACTTCATTAACCGGATTAATTGCTGTTGCACGTCCTTCGGTTAAAAATAGTATTAGAAAAAGAAGTAAGTCTCTTAATCATAATTAAGTTAAAAATATTTTTTTATAAACGATAACATGATTTTAAATTCTGTTTGCACGATGAAATCTCCATGTCTGTTTAAAGTTTAAAACGAATGTATGAAACTGATCTGATTTTATGAGGTGTGAGAAAAGGAGATGTCTATTTGAAATTATTTACCACAGCATTGTAGTTGTCTTTTAGTTCTGAATTGGAAACAATGTGTCTATAAATCTCAAATGGCCAAAACTTCTTTAATTTCTCAACGATATTCTAATAATGGCAGAATTACTGAACGACCTCGTCTTTATCTCCAGATGCCTGAGTAAACTACCAAACAGATGAGTTTAAAAAAAAATGAACATGGACAGGATAAAAATTATTGCAGCCGCTCCAGTAAATGTCAGGAACTACTAAGTTGAAATATTTACCGGATCAAACTGATTCGGTAAGTCTGACTCCGACAGAGACATAAAATGAAGAAATGAACAGCATTTAAAAACTACTTTACTTGTTCACTTCATCAGCCCATTTTTACCCCACTTCAGGGGCTTAGGCCTCCCTTAAGGTGAGAGGGGGCTTGGAGCTTAAATCCACCACGCTGCTCCACTGCAGGTTGGGGATTGTAACGACAGCCATCTATTGACAGCGCCCGGGACCGACTGCTTAACGTGCTCTCCGAGGCACGGAGTCACTGATAGTAATGTACTTAAGTCAGAAAAACTCATTGGTACACGCCCGGATTCGAACCATGGCCATATGGCCTTATCAATTTGAGACAGGTTCGTTGCGCTTTGGGCTATCGGCTTGCGGCAAGTCAATAACCTCAGTATCACTCGACATTGTTAGTTAAGGGCTTTGCTTGTATCCTCTCTACGTTATAGGATTCGTAACTGCCATAGCTGATTGACACATCTCACAAAATTTTCGTGAAACCGATAACAGCTAGGGAAAAAGGTTCTTGAATGGCGACCAGGAACCGGATGTCGTAGCGTGGAACTGTTCCACATTAAGTGCATTGACGATTTAGTGGGCCGCCGTTGGTTACAGTGGCTCAAAACATGTATTAGGTAGATTTAGGGGAAGGCCTTTTTATGCATCTATTTATTGACACTTCGTACAGCGAAATCATTATCCTGAAAGAATTCACATACATATATGTGCGTATGTCAAAAGTCATACTATAAAGCTTTGACAAGCAGACGGACGACGTTAACTTTTAAAATTTAAAACGAAAATGTCATCAACAAACATACATAATCGTGGCTTTAGACATTGTTCAAGTTAATGCAGTATATGAGAACGTTAGAAGGGTTTCCTAAATCAAAGCAAGCTTTTTTTCACTTTCAAGCTTTTATATGCTCTTATGGTTTTCGAAACTATTATTATTATTAACACTTTAAATTTACAATGTTGGATATTAGTAAAAATATTTATTTAGAAAAATATACAAAGCACAATAATCGTGTTTCTTCTGAATTATCACGCATTTAACACATTGGTTGCCACGGTAAATGTATATTTAGTCATAAATGTGTAAAATACATACTCTATTCGCAAATACCGAGAGCATATTAGCAAAGGCAATATCTGTAGTTGGCACTCAAAAGTTCAAATCAGATAAATCAAAGCTTAATCTTATAAAAAATACGAGTCCAAATAAATTGTATTATATATCCTTTTTTATAGCGTTTTCATACAATACGTGGGTTAGAAAAATATGTTATTCGAAACCAGCGCACGATATCCGAAACCTAACATAAAACAAATCCAATACGGAATAAAAGTAACAGAATAACACAACCAATCTGGACGTACAATCAAATCATCAGAAAAAAAAACGGCCGCAATAAACGTCGGGACAAACCGGTCGCTACAAATTCGACCAGGATATATATACAATGAACGAAAAAATGTTTTCATTTGACACAATTATTATTATAAAGGATAAACTCACAGGATACTTCGTCACATCTTTTGAACGATAGGATTGGTCGACATCATCATTGAGCTTTGAGGCTAACGTTGCTGCAATATTGCCATTCCACAACACAGAGTTAAGGCATTTGGACAATTTAAGGCCACCGTGCTGCGCGCTCGTTCGGTGTAAGTTCGAGGTAGAACTTCCACCGCCACAAAAGTGACTATGCAGGTGAAAATTGTGATATTCGTTTGACTTGAATTTTCACAAATTAAAAATTAATTTATCAATTGCCGTGATGCTTTAGTCAACAGCACAGATGTGCAAAAGGCAAATTATTATTGGTATTGTAGTACGTAACTATTTATATATATCCATTCCATCAGTAAATTCTATTCCGTACTGCAGGGGCTTAGGCCTCCTGTCGAGATGAGGATGCTTGGAGCTTAAATCCACCACGCTGCTCTAATGCGGGTTGGCGGATTGTACCGACCGCCATCTATTTGACGACCGCTTAGCCTAGTGGGTAGCGACCCTGCCTACGAAGCTAGAGGTCCCGGGTTCGAATCCCAGGTCGGGTCAGTATTAATATGATGAATATTGATACTGGTACCGGGTCTTGGTTGTTATATATATATAAAAAAATAATTATATATGTATATATTATAAAGAATATTTAAGTATGTATATCAGTTGTCTAGTAACCCATAACACAAGCATAATACTTGCTTACTTTGGGACTAGATGGCGCTGTGTGGGAAGTCCCATGTATTATTATTATGTCCCATGTATTATTGACAGCAACCGGGACCGACTGCTCAACGTGCTCTCCGAGACACGGAGTCAGTGATAGTTAATGTACTTAAATCAGAAAAAAATCATTGGTACACGCCCGGATTGGAACCACGGCCACATGGCCTTATTGATTTCAAACAGGTTCGCTGCGTTCGGGCTATCACGACACTCACATCAATATTACATACAAACAATACAAACATCGTATTTATGTATATGTTGTGTGTATTGTTTAGTAGTTTATAAGTTTATAATGTGCTTCAAACATTAAGTATAATTACTGTGTATATACGTATGTGTTGATATAAATAAAAATATAAAACTTAAAAGTTTACAGAAATCGAAGTTTATTTTTTCTCTCAAAATCGTCATTATTATAAAGATCAAATTGCAGAACCATCTGGAGAAAAAGGATAAAATAGAAAGAAAAGTGCTTAGCCCAAAGCGCAACGAACCTGTCTCAATTTATAAGACCCCATAGGGCCATGGTTCGAATCCGGGCGTGTACCAATGAGTTTTTCTGGCTTAAGTACATTAACTATCACTGACTCCGTGCCTCGGAGAGCACGTCAACAGCGTGGAACAGCGTGGTGGATTTAAGCTCCAAGCTTCCCTCCTTACCCTGAGGGAGGCCTAAGCCCCTGCAATGGGGTAAAAATGGGCTGATGAAGTGAAGTGAAGAAAGAAAAGTAGAAATACCTGGAAATCAGCACTGAGCGATGCACCAATACTGAACACACAGCCAGTACTTGCTGAGAATTGCTGAGGTAGTTCTAATTATCATAAAATATATCTAGTCGTTTGTCGCTAGGAATGAATTACTACCTATGAACCAAAGTGCGTCTCATGAGGACTGAAACATCCAAAACACGTTTGAGATACCTTGTTTCATTATAAAGTTGCAGTACCTACCATCGATTCTATCATCTTTTAAACTTTCAGATTCTTTTACAGCTATTAGCGATATCTTTGCATACGACTGTTTTGGGATGAACCCTACAAAAATTGTATCGAACCTTTAAATAAGGTAACTGTTACACTTTTGGTTATTCAATTAACAAGAAAGGACCCTCATGAATAATTTGCATTATCGCAACCACTTTCACTATTACAGCTTCATAACAGCACGTAAACAAAGAAGATGAACCGACGCAAAACGATCTTGCGATATTTTATGTTGTGCTTTAAATGAAGGTCGCCCACGCGCCTATTCGGGCGGCCGATAAAATTTACGTTATCTGCCCGTTAGTGACAAGTAACAAAAGCGTCAAATTAACGCTTTTACTCCGACGTAACGAAATTGGAAGAAAATGGGAGCGTGTTAACGGCTTCGTCGGGCCCGCGATCATTAGGCTGTGAAAGATATGAAATGGTCCTTCGAGTCGGACTAATTAATACGTATTCAAAATTAATCAAATCATTGGAAACGTTTTTCATATAAAATTTGATTAAAATGAAATCGAAATTATAATTTGATTTTATTCATATCAAATTGTAAACATTAATTATGAACAAATTTTTTTTTATATTTATAATAAAGATATAAAAAAGAGAAATATATCTTTTATGAAAAGATTATTTATTCTCCTTTAAATCGATTTATTATTAACGAAAAGTGTTTCTTTGGCACATACTTTAAATACACGATCTCAAAGTACATCCTGTATAATCTTATATCAGTTAATCGTAATTGAACCAGAACTATACATCACCATGTATAAATCGGTTGTCACCATACCTAGGTTAGGTCAAATTTAATTCCAATAAATACAAACGTTATGAACGAGTATAGTAACAAATAGAGTTATGACTGACTGGCCGAGTGGTTACAGACCCCCAAACTATTCCCTAACTGGAGGACCAAAAAGTCGCGGGTTCGATTCTTGACTAGAGAAACGTTCGATTCGGGGAAAGTCGGGGAATGTTAAATGTTTGTGTGGACGAATTTCTCAATTTCTTCGGGTACGGGTGTAAAATATTTTACATGTATATTGTAAAAATTATTTTAGTTAGTCAGTTCGGGACTACGTAGCGCTGTGTGCGATATAACAGGTATTATCATTATTATTATTATTATTATTATTATGTGACGATTCGTCACATAACTCCAAATATTAGCGGACCATGCGACTACGGTAATGATGTATGTACGTACTATATCAACGAGTTGAACATTATTAGTCAGTGATGGCATATAAATCTACCTACTGATAATTGTATTGGAGTCGGAGTTTCCTGTCACCAGCCCATCACAGTCCTTATCAGTATTTGTGACCTCGATGCTCGATTGAATAAACAACGTTAATTTGTAAGAAAATCGTTAAAACGGGGTCGTACTTGTTGGGTGCCGTAGCTCAGAAACGAATCCTTATAGGGTCACTTTGTTGTCCAGTTATCTGTCTGTCTATAAACACCCTTGTTCTCAGGAACATGTATGGGTATCAAGTTGAAATTAATATCAAATACTTAAAAGCTTACGGTCTCTTAGAACTGCAATAAAAAATCAAACTTCTGAGTTAACGCAATCAAAAAATATTTATGCCGTATATTTTGACACTCGCAAATACATCAAAACCTATAGGCTTGACTTGACTTGAATCATGAAAAGCAGGAAGCAAGGTTTCACAGTACCATACCATACCATCAGCCCATTGATGCCCCACTCCAGGTACTTAGGTGTTTTCTCGGGATGAGGGAGCTTGAAGCTTAATCCACCACGCTGTTCTCGTGCGGGTTAGCTCGCAGCACAAGTAAAGGAAAAAATCAGAAAATCGTTTATTTGTAGCTATTATCCTCTATAAAATTTGTAATAACCAACTTACTATTTGCAGTTGGACAATTGACCGTGACGTGTGCGATGTATGGGAGAACATTTTTTTTACAACAAAGTTTGTTCTTCAATCTAATTTATTTATCTTACGGATTGACATGCTGTCTCATTCGTTTTGGTAAATACATAAACACGAAATATTGTTTCGTGCTACATACGGGTCTCTCGGTGCTCGGTACAACTGCTACTTTACAGGTTTTTTTTTCATTCCTAGCTAGTTTCTATTTAACTATCCAAAAACATTTATAATTTTGTTGCCTGTTTGTTTGCTTCAAGAACGACGAAACTGTGTCATTAAAACTCTCAGATTTGAATAGACGCAGGACCGGCCCGCTTATGGGGCATAGGGGGCGCTCGTATTAGGGGGGCGGCAATCTGTGGCCAGTGGTGAGCCCAGTATTCCTAAATTGAATCTCATCAAAACTTAACGAAAGACTTGTGGGATTGTCAACTTTATATATTGAGCAAGAAGTAGCGGAAACAACTGATTTATGGAGATCGTTTCCACTTTTGCTAGAATTAAAACAAGAAAAATTAATTTCATATAGAACTTTTTCATACAGAAAAAAGGGCGTATACACTCTCCTTTTTAAGCAATAAGTAAGCACTCTAATTTTTTTATTGAAAATGACACACTTATCTGTTTACATTATTGTTTTATTTTGTCACGAAATTTCTTAAACGGGTGCCGTTCCAGTCTCTAGTCTAGGGTGCCAGGAATGTTCGGGCCGGGGTCGAATAGATAAAATAATGATTCATTATAGAGTATATGTATCAACACGCTACTATGTTTAGGAATAGAGCAGTAAGAAGTAAAGTGGAGTTTCACAAAATACATCAAATAATTATAATCCTTACCCCTTAGTTTATAGTTGGATGATATAAGGGCCGCTAAAAGACGTCATTATATAAAAACGTGTGTCGACCGAATTGGCGACATTTAAAAAAAAAAGCCAAGCAACCGAATGAAATGAAAGAGATATGGCAGGATACTTTTAGGTTTTCTTCTAGAAAAAAAAGGAGCGACTAAACAGTAGCAGTTCAATTCAGAACAATCAGTCAGTCAAGAACCTGACCTTGTTTCAGAATACGGAACTAAAAGTATTCACAGAATTCCCTATCACTTATGTATGTACGTGCGTTTCAATATATTTTATTAACTGAAGTTTCGATCTAATATATCCTGAAATCCCAAGTCCTAATTAATTTAAATTTAAACATTAACAGCTAATTATGACATACGTTTGCACTTTTCTATATTCACCTAACCAAATATAAATAAAGGTCAAATAATAATCTACTCAGTCAAACTCAATTCAAATTTTTTTATTAAAATACGTTATATTACATACATTTAATAAAAGTCAAAAGACATTTACCGCCCTGGTGCGGAAATACTAGAAGGAGAAGAACTGGCAAGAAGCACTCGTTATTTTTTTTACTACATTATAATTTTTTCAAAATAAACTGCCTAAAATTTACAATAATGACTATGGGTTATTACGAGTATCATTTAAATATTCCATGACATAATATTATTTTTTAAAAACAAAAATATACAAAATATTCTAAACTATTCAGATTCAAAATAAATGATAAGCAAATCTTCTAGTTGTTAATAATAGAATCCGAGATGTAAAAGGCTGAGATATGCCAATGACTTATGACATTTTTAAAATAATCACAGTCTTGCACCACGGAAATAATATCCATCGCACACAGGAAAAGCTGGGCTGAAAATGAGATTGTTGGACGAATAGCTTTCTTTTTGGCTCTTCTCGTTTTGGCTCTGCTGGCTTCTCCAGGGGGCTTCCTTAGCGTTTAGTTTATGAACACGCCAAATACTTCTAAACAGCTGCTGTCAGATAGTAGTTGAATTTCGTGTCATCTCTGCAATCACTACAATTTATAACGTCCATAGAGTGTGCTCGACGAAAGAATTAAATAAGAAATACTTTTAAAATATGTCAAATAAAGACGCCGAATTAAGTTCGATTCTATCACTCCTTGGCTGATAATGCACACAAAATATGTCTTCGGAAAAACTTTGACGACGAAATCTAACTGAACGAGTTTAACAAAATAAATGGAATTTTTTAATAAAGCTAACATCAAGGTGCACTAGAGTCTCCATAACTAGATTAAAAATAAATAAATAAAAGAAGTGGTACGGAATGAGAATGGTAACGGGTCATAGATAGGGACATAGAAAATATTTCACAAATAACAAATGTATATCATGCATGTCATCAATTAGTGGAACTGTGTTGGGAATCGAGTTATTTATAGTATAATAGTAAAGTGTCTTAAATATTAATAATAATAATAACAATAATAATAATAACCACAACAATAATAATAACAATAATAATAATAAAAACAATAACAATAATAATAACAATAATAAAAATAACAACAATAATAATAATAAAAATAATAATAACAATTATAATAATAACAATAATAGTAATAGCAATAATAACAATAATAATAATAACGATAATAATAATAACAATAATAATAACCATATTAATAATAAACAATAATAATAATTTTTGCTACAAAAACACATGTGCATCCTTAAATTTAAAAAAAAAATAAACATAAAACAAAAGGTAATTGATACAACACTGCAGTTTATGTATAAAAAATCCACAGATCTTGCAGTCCCCGCAACCATCGGTTTCATTGAAAATGAACCTACTCAAAGTCGATTTTCACAGATTATTTTATTTTATTGCCACAAAATAGTAGCATTGCCACGATTTAAACTGCAGCTTCTGATATCCTTAAACGTTTTGAACTCGATAATGAAGCATTCGAACGAATACAGGCCAAAAGGCGACGACCGTAATGTTAACAAGTTCCCGATCGTCCATGAAATCTAACATGTGATGTCAAATTTCTTGTTCGATTACTAACCGATTTCCAAAATTTTGGTCTCAAACTGTAGCTACCGACGCCCTTTAACCTTTTGTATAACAGTTCGAAGCGATCCGGCTAATACCCTCTGAAATGTAGTAACTTATATCCGCAAACACCAGCGATCGACCAAAAAATCTCATCTTTCGGAAATAATTTCTCTTACCATTACCAACCGATTTCCAAAAACTTGGTCTCAAACCGTAGCTACGTTAATGGCCAAGATACTATTTTTTTTTAATTTTTGCTATCGGTCCCCGTTCTCGAAATATTTTGGATTTAGTAAAAAAAAAATCCAAAAAAATCCCGATTTTTTTACATTTTCCTATTTTTTTCAAAAACTACCAAACTGATTTCCAAAATTTTGGTGTCATACGATGCGCAACTAAATTATTGATCTTTTAAGACCTAAAATTTTAGCTAGACTTCATACCCTCGGAGTTATGGCTAAAAATTCGTATCCCGTGAAATGGATCTGATAGTCATTTTCAATGACAAAAGGCTGGAGCTCAGCATTTGCCGACACACATTCTACGATGCGAGTAGACAGGACATTAATACGATATACGAGACCGAATGTTAAAATTTGGAAATAGGAAAACAAGATTATAAACAGGCTTGACATTAAAATAATATAATTTAAATTAAATTACAGTTACAACAGTAGGTAACATTGCTTAAGCTCTTTCGAGTGAACATTCCATGCTGTCGCTGTCTGTGTATCCACTAAAGTTACATTCGAAGAGCAAAAGCTTCGTTGCAGCTGTATCGCGTTTGTGAACACACACAGCGCTGTCGCTTATCGCCGATTCCGATACGGTTTTTTTATGACCCACTGTCGTCGACGAAATGCGACAGACTAAAAAAAAAGTTGACCGCGTTTTAGGAAGTGTGACAAGGTCGATTCTACAACGGTTATGGTTGTCAGCTTTTTGTTCAGACATGTGGAATATTCTTTGATTATTTATACGTCGAGACAGAGCCACGCGATATAATGACGATAAAAAGGGGCGAACTTTTATATGCTTGTTTAACCATTTTTGTGGGCGTCAGTCATAACCGAATGGTTAGGTGATATTTTTATCTACGTTTTTTGAAGCCTTTGAGACTATATCCAGAGATGTACATTATTGTATATACGTAACTATAAGGAATTTCGTGTGGTGTGTCGTGATAGACCAAAGCGAAACGAACCTGTCTAAAAATATATAAAGCCATAGCGCCATGGTTCGAATCCGGGCATGTACCAATGAGTTTTTCTGACTTAAGTACATAACTATCACCGACTCCGTGCCTCGGAGAGCACGTTAAGCAGTCGTCCCGGGCGCTGTCAATAGATGGCGGTCTTTAAAATCCCGAACCCGCAGTGGAGCAGCATGGTGGATTTAAGCTCCAAGCCTCCGTTCCCCGGGGGAGGCCTAAGCCCCTGTAGTGGGGTAAAAATGGGCTGATGAAGTGAAGGAATTTCATAATAATGTCAGTAATAGTTTTTAGAGTTTCATACCTAAAGGGTACCAACGGGAACTCTATTGCTAAGGCTCCGCTGTCCGTCTGTCTATTCGTCCATCTGTCACAGGGCTGTATTGGCTGAACTGTAATACGTACATACTTGAAATTTTCACAGAGTGTGTGATACTATGGCCCCTACGAAAATAAATAATAAAATAAAATAAAATAAAAAATTAAAGGGGTTCCCCATAAAAGAAACGTGTTTTTTTCGACGTTTTAAATGATTGGTGTTTGTGAGATAATCGCTTAAACTTGAAATTTTCATGAAGTATGTACTACTAAGTGTCGTGATAGCCCAAAGCGCAGATGGCGGTCGTTACAGTCCCCAACACGCAGTGCAGCAGCGTGGTGGATTTAAGCTCCAAGCCCCCCTCCTGACCCTGGCGGAGGCCTAAGCCCCTGCAGTGGGGTAAAAATGGGCTGATGAAGTAAAGTGAAGTAAAGATGTACTACTATGGCCGCCACCACAACAAATAATAAAAAATAAAATAAAGTTAAAAATTAAAGTGGTCCCCATACGAGATACGTGTTTTTTTTTATATTGTACGGTGGTACTTAGGAACATTCGTGAGCGAGTCCGACTGGCACTCGATTGTTTTTTTTTTATGAATATTATTATTTAGGCGATTGTTATTATTTTTACAAAAGTCTGTCTTTATTGAAATGAATACGTAAAACTTTTATGATGTACCAGCTCAATCTCACCGCATCCGGATTTTAAAACCAAATGCCCGGCGTTTTAACCACAAAGAACGGCTTTCGCTTCGACAACCCTAGAAACGACAAGGACGTCCACTGCAGCGCCGCCCTGTCATTTCGCAGACATTTAAAAGTCATTAAGATAAAGGAACGAAATATTTCGTTTATCGGCTAAGCTAGGTCGGAGCCAAATGAACCTAAAGGATATGAGGTCATTTCCTTCGTGCCAAGCGGCTGAATTAAGTTTTTTTAGTTTATCGCTAGAATTTCAAAAAGTTTTTTTTTTTAAATATATTAGAATATTAAATTCCAACAACATGCACCAAGATAGTATATGGATATTTATATACTCGTGACGTCCATCATGCTTTTAACACTTTGGAAACATCGTGCAAACGAAATTAATTAGCATCTTCATCAGCCCATTTTAACCCCACTGCAGGGGCTTAGGCCTCCTCCGGGGTGAGGGGGGCTTGGAGCTTAAATCCACCACGCTGCTCCGCTGCGGGTTGGGGATTGTAACGACCGCCATCTATTGACAGCGTCCGGGGCCGACTGCTTAACGTGCTCTCCGAGGCACGGAGTCAGTGATAGTTATGTACTTAAGTCAGAAAAACTCATTGGTACACGCCCGGATTCGAACCATGGCCCTATGGCCTTATAAATTTGAGACAGGTTCGTTGTGCCTTGGGCTATCACGACTCCTTGCGCCTTGGTCTATCACGACTCCTTTATTAGCATAGAAGTAGGAATATAAGGTAAACAATAAATAAGAACGCACACTACGCTTATAAATGGTGTCTTACCGGAACTGAATCATATGGAGGCGGGTTTGAATCTAGAACGGAAAAAGCGAAACGTCAAAATCGACAGTCAGCGCGAGAGCACAATTTTCATTATTTGTAATCATAATTTGTGTGTGTCCAAAAAAAATTGTTATAAATAAATAATAATAATAACATATACATCACAACAACGTCTAGGTCCCAAACTAAGCATTAGCTTGTGTTTTGGGTACCAAATGAAGACACCACATACATATAACAACCAAGACCCGGTACCAGTATTAATATTCATCATATAAATAGTGACCCCACCTGGGATTCGAACCCGGGACCTCCAGCTTCGTAGGCAGGGTCGCTGTCCACTAGGCTAAGCGGTCGCCCAAATGTTTACTTGGGCGAATAACACCACAAAATTAAAATAAAAAGTGAGAAAAAAAACAACAAACTTAAAAAAAAACTAACAAATTAACAACAATACTTAAAACTAAACAACCTATTGGTATCCAAATGGTTTCCGTTCAGTATAATGTCGTGAGGACACCAGAGAGAGCACGTCCCGACCACTGGTATTCTGCGAACGCCAAGTGAGTATCAGGCGAGAAACCTCAACAAACAAACAGCACATTAATTAGTTACATTTACTTATACATTTGCACGTTACAGACCTAAAATGATTTTAAAAAAATAATAATATTCAATTGTATAGGGCTTCTCAAATTAACAACATTCTAGATTTACTTTTGCTTTTGTAAGGTCAATAAATAAAACTTGAGCAGAATTTCTTATAGGTGGAGGAATATTATTCCCCTGTAATCATAATATGAATTATAAAATACAGATACAACTTTTTCTTTAATTTCTACACATGACGATATCTTTAACTCTAACGCTCTATTTCCACTTTACAGTCGCTGCACGTGTTGACCCCATCCACACTCCCCTCCCCCTCCCGACCTCCCCCTCCCCCTGCATTTCTGGCTTACGACATTGTAATAGTTCAGTTGAATAGAGCTCGTTCTATTCTTACTGGTATATTATTCTTACTTCTAAAGTAGATAAAGCAGTAGTAGGAGATGTACATGGTCAACTCGAACGAGCCGAATGGATTTCTATCCCTAGTTTTCATTTCACACTCTTTTTAATCGGTCAATTAAATTTTAACAGAATTCCGTTCAGAGCCACTTTAATATTATTAAGTGAGGGAATTGGTCCAACCCATAAATGGTTCTCTATTATTCTACTTCTAAAATAAAATAAATCTTGTTAGAATTGCGTATTTCTACATAGTAAAATTTAGCTAAGACTTTTTTTTCTTAGCTTCACATAAGCTTTTAAGTTAAGAACAGTGTTCTTATTTAAATTACCGCCTTAGCTTAGTTATATATTTTATTTGATTAAATTTTTAATATGAAGACTGTTTTAGTATGATGATGACCATGAAAATAAATGGAAATAGTATTTAAATATATTATAACATGTGAATATTCTAGGGCCACATTTATACCGATATATGATAGAATATCAACGGTACAATGATTTAGTTTACATGAGGTGAACGACGGTCATTGACCTAGATTATTGTCAGATACACCCTTGCCAACGATCAATCGTAGTGCTGAGATCATATGACTCATACCTAAATAGTCTTTGGTCGGATAAAAATCGGTCAAGTGCGAGTCGCACTCACGTCCTGAGGGTTCCATACACTCATAAGTATTGTACTTGTACATCGCTATTCGTCGCCAGAATGCCACCCAATTTTTATACAGCTTTATGGGAACGTAGACCCAAGAAGATATTTGATAATATATACGTGTATATACAGGATGAGGTTTTAATGACCAGCCAAATTTTAATACAATGATCTTTGGTAGAAAACCGATAACCGTCTTATTTTCTTTTAGTATCGTGCTATAGAAAAATATTGAGATATGAATACACAAACCTTTCCCGAAAAAACCAATCACTCTCTAGTCACCATTCATGCCCGCCGCCCCTTTCCGTTTCAAGGCCTCGGGCGCGTACTTTTACTATAGCGTTAAGAAGGCAAAAAACGTTATAAAATTACACTGTAGATAAAATAGTTTATTAAGAACATGTAACCCATATTTTTTATTTACGCAATGAGGTCTACTGGTGATACTTAATATCTAGAAAAATTTTGGCCCGATACTAAAATCTCACCTTGTATATATCAAATTACAAAATTAAATTCCTGTAATCGTAGATACTAAACCAGTGAATAAATATACATTCTATACTAACCACTTCGTGTAACAACATCCTTGTCATGTCCTGATCTATGTCACATTATAGTATAGTTTCTAGATCAAATAGTTCATCGCAAATGTTGTCAACTGTATGTCAAGCTGCAGGCTACATTTCATACAACGACCAATAGACGATCATATCCGAGCGTATCCGAATAAAGCCTAGTAGGTACATATAGAAGCATTGTTTGCAACAACGGATACACTATTCTGCATATTATCGCGTTGCATCGCTAACAAATCTCTCGGCCTATTGTTCCTTTTGTTGATTACACGTGGCGTCCTTTGGCCATACCGTGTTCGAGTAGCGACAGCGACATGATCGAACTACACTGAATAAGTAATTATGTTTACCTCTTTAGTAATACAGATTCCGTTGGATTCATTACTTCTTGAATTATTGTGTAAAGTGATGAATATGATGGTAGATGGATAGAAGAGCAGAAAGGAGTGGATGCGGAGTTATAGAAAGGATGAATGGAAGAATTATACATAAGTAGAAGTGGTGACTTCAGTAATGGGAACAGGGTTTGTAGTCCGATAATGAATATTTGTTTAAAACTTTTAAAATAACTCACAATTTTCAATTGCTTAATTTTATATGCGTACGTGTAATAATTACACATAGGGTTTAGAAAAATAAAGTGGAATAAAATTGAAAAAGTCTGCATTGGCCCATTTAGACGTATGGCCTTTTTCGCAACATATTGACCGCACTTAAAATAAAAATTTTCAAACATTTATATTAAAAAAAATATGAACAACTATAATAATAGATTATTATTATTATGTTCATTGCACACAGCACCACCTAGTCCCAAAGTAAGCAAGTATTATGTTTATATTACAGGGTACTATATAAGTGGTACGAGTATACATACTTAAGTATTCTTTTACAGAAGATATACATATATACAGGTTGTGGTTCTCATGACGAGCCAAATTTTAATACAGTGATCTTTGGTAGAAAACCGATAGCCGTCTTGTTTCCTTTTAGTATCGTTCTATAGAAAAATATTGAGATATGACTACACAAACCTTTCCCGAAAAAACCAATAACTCTAGTCACCATTCATGCCCGCCGCCCCATTCCGTTAAGAAGGCAAGCAAACGTTATAAAATAACACTGTAGACAAAATAATTTATTATGAAAATGTAACCCATATTTTTTATTTACGCAATGAGGTCTATTGGTTAACTAACTAACTAATATCTAGAAAAATTGGCCGGTTACTAAAATCTCACCTTGTATACATATATAGATACTTTTTTCAGCCAGATTCGAAACAATAGATCACAAGTATGAAGTATTCTTTATCTTGCGGCTCAACAGCCCTTATAATATACTTAGTAAATAATATATCATGTTAACACAAGCGCTTTGTAGTTGTAATTTTCATTAAGACGCTACCGTATTTGGTATGGACAGAGCCTTACGTATCGGTTGCCATCATTTAGGTACCTACTCTTTGTTCAAACTGAAGGCTTTATACGTCGCAGTTTTCGACAATATTAATCTTTGGTATCCGATGAATAGACTAAATTATGTAAATAATAACTTCTTTATTACGTCAATAAAATGATAAATAATAATAATAACGTATACATGACAACAACGTCTAGGCCCCAAACTAAGCATTAGCTTGTGTTTTGGGTACCAAGCGAAGACATCACATACATATAACAACCAAGACCCGGTACCAGTATCAATATTCATCATATAAATACTGACCCGACCTGGGATTCGAACCCGGGACCCCCAGTTTCGTATGCAGGGTCGCTACCCATTAGGCCAAGCGATCGTCAAATAAAATAAATATTTTATTTTTAATGTTCGATTTTCTGATCAGCCTTAGATTAAGTTATTTCAGTCGACTCCATTTCAAAGATTTAAGCATAACAAAAATTAAATATTAAGTTGGACAAACGCCAAACTAACAAAAACGGGAGATTTATAAATTTCGTAATCTTAAAACTTTAACTGTAGACGAAACAACTCGCCATATATATAACCATATTAAAATTAATCTCTGTTATTAAACACGATGTTCGGGAATGGATCGAGCTAAATGTATTTCGACCCTTGAATTGTCCATAGCAGCGTGGAAATTAAAATCGATTACGACGAGTTTTACATATTTAATGAATAAACAATCTGTTCACTAACACATGCAAGGTTTATAACGATTTTATTGCGTAATATCCGCGTATTACATAATTTACACAATTCAACAATCCTTCAGATTACATTGCATCTTTTACACTAAACGCATTACTAAACCACCGAACTAACCAATCTATGTATATCGACGTTTGAATAATAGCGACACTTAACTACTATGTACAGTGTTATTTTTAACCGACCCTTATAAAACACACTTTCTAGAGTGTACACAGACGACAGTGTCGACAACAACTCAAATCGTAATTGGTACGCGGCACGCGACTCACCGGATGTAACGAATCTGCTTGGCCAGTCGACGCGAATGAACGGAATGAATAATTAACGTAGTTTCAACATGATAATGTGTCATACGGAATACGAATGCGTATGTGTTGGGTCTTTGTTTGACTGACAGAATATTACATGCAGGTTTGATGAACAGTGATTAAAATCCACGTTTTTAGGTCATCTCTGTACCATATATTGTACAGTATTATATTTCATTTTCATTACGTTCCACCAGCCCATTATGCCCCACTGCAGGGGCTTAGACCTCCCCCCAGGGTGAGAATGCTTGGAGTTTAATCCACCACGCTGCTCCAGTGCAGGTTAGTGGATTTTAACGACTGCCATCTGCTGATGGTACTCGGGACCGACGGCTTAACGTGCTCTCCGATTCACGGAGTCAGTGATAGTTATGTGCTTAAGTCAGAAAAAACTCCAATAAGTTTCGGTACACGCCTGGATTCGAACCACGGCCGCACGGCTTTCTAAACAACTTCGAACAGGTTCCTGCGCTCGGGCTATTACGACTCTAGTATTATATCTATGTTAGTAAGAAAATACGCCTTGTTCGGCTGAACGTAGTCCAAACTTATAGAACGTGTAGAGCTTACCGTACTCAACAAAAAAAGTTCAACAAAATTAATAAATGACTATAAAAATGAATCTTTAAACATGTATTTCTCTGTAACCGTTAGTTTGTGCAATCTGCCCACTAGAAACTTTTTGTTTGGTTTGGTAATTTTTTTTAATTTATTTATTTATTGTGGGAAAACCAACAGCTCTACATGTTCTATAAGTTTAGACTACGTTCAACGAAACACGGTGGTGATTTGTGCGAGTGTTGATTTTAGTTTTCTTGTCTCTTAGATTGCTCTTTTTACGATCTGATTTATACTATATGTATATATCATATAACAATATTTAAGTATCATTTGGCTAGTACCCATAATACAAGCATAATACTTGTTTACCTTGGGACTAGATGGTGCTATGTGGGATGAAGTATTGTTATCATTATTATTGTTACATATCTATTAAACTGTTGTATTGGAAACCTCTAATGTATTTTGTATTACTGTGGTCGTATAGTTATAAATATTTTATCTCTAATAATAATATAATATCCGGGACATCCCACATAGCGCCAACTAGTTCTAATGTAAGCAAGTATTATGCTTGTATTATGGGGTACTAGACAACTGCATACATATACATACTTAAATATTTTTTTTTAAATAGTACATACATATATAGATACTTTTACACCCAGACACGGAACAAATAGACATGTTCGATTCCCCCCGAGGGGCGGGGAATCGAACCCGCGACCCTCTGCTCCGCAGTTAGGGTCTCTAACCACTCGGCCAACCGGTCAGTCATAATTTATATATATAAATGCAAATTTATAATTGAACATGTTTTATTACTTTGTAATTTAGAAACACATTCCACGAACAATTTAAATTGTTATTTGTTATCTATACTAATATTATAAAGCTGAAGAGTTTGTTTGTTTGTTTGTTTGTTTGTTTGTTTGAACGCGCAAATCTCAGGAACTACTGGTTCGAATTAAAAAATTCTTTTTGTGTTGGGTAGTCTATTTATTGAGGAAGGCTATAGGCTATATGTTTAAAATAATACTATCTGTCTGTCTGTCTATTCAAGCTATTCACCAAAACGGCTAAACAGATTTTGATGAAACTTCACAGATGTGGAAACGAAATGGTCAAAAGTGACATACACTACTTTTTATATGTCTGTATGTACGTCCATCTGTCTATTCGAGCTAATCTCCAAAACGGTTAAACCGATTTTAATGAAATTTCACGGGTATGAAAAGGAGGTGGTCAAAAGTGACATACGCTACTTTTTGTCTGTCTGTACGTCTATGTGGCTGCGACTAAACAGATTTTAATGAAACTTTGCAGACGTGAAAGAAGGTTGTCAAAAGTGACATCAGCTACTTTTTGTGGCTGTGTGTCGTTTGTCCTCACTGATCTATCAACGTAGATAAAAACGAAACTACTAAGTCTAGGAAGCCGAAATTTGGAATAGTGTTTTATTTTATAACGTGAGTATTAATTTTTTAAGGAAGGAATATTTGGAAATTTCAAATTTAAGGAGGGAGGGATGGCGGGGCTTTGTATGAGAGTCTTTGTTCTTTAAAGTTAGAAACATAAAAATTTTATTATGAATAAATAATGACGTGTTTCAGGGTTTTTGGATTTCCACATTTTAAGGGGGGGGGGGGGGGAATGGAAGGTGAAAAGTATGGTAGAAGGAGTAAGGAGAATGAAGATTGAAAGTTTGAATGGGTGTACCCAATATTAGTTTCAGCAAAAAGTACGTATAAACCATTTCGAATGTTAATACTACCTAAAACAGGAATGTGTAGTCTACGCAAGCGAAGCTGCGGGCGTTCGCTAGTATTATATAAAGGTCGATGGTCGATGATAGCGTAAGCTAGGTCAAAGACCGGCAAACAAACAAGTCATTTTATATATTAAAAAAAAACTATGCAAAGTTGACCTTTAAAAGGATATTGACGTGTCGAAAATCAGCCTAACGAATTGTTCTTGGATAATCAATTGAAATAGATTATCTTGATTTACAATTTTAATAAGTTAAAAAAAACAAAACAAAATTAGGATATCTAAGCAGTAGGTATACCTACTTACAATGTCACAACGAAAAAATTAAAAAAGTCGTACATTCATAACATCGATAATACCTGGGACTTCCCACACAGCGCCATCTATTTCCAAATTAAGTAGATGTTAGCTTGTATTGAGGGTGCTATACAACTGAAATATATTTGAATATTCCTTATTACATATAGGCATTTTGCACCTCGATACAGAATATCCCGGACGGGAATCGAACGCGCGACCTTTGGTCCTCCCTTTTTTCCAGGAAAGGAGTTTCGTACCGTCGAGCGTCTTGCCATTTTTTTCACCATTTCATGATAACGCCAGAGCACACACATCGTTAGCTACTCAGCAAAAATTGAGAGAGTACCTCGTTGCCCCGACCCCAGATTTCTACTTATTTTTGTCTCTACAGAATTTTTTAGGTAGTGTAAGGTTATACAGTCAGTATTTATATAATGAATATTGATACTGGTACCGGGTCTTGGCTGTTATGTGTATGTGGTGTCTTCGAAAAAAAAAAATTATATATGTATATATTATAAAGAATATTTAAGTATGTATATCAGTTGTCTAGTAACCCATAACACAAGCATAATACTTTCTTACTTTGGGACTAGATGACGCTGTGTGGGAAGTTCCATGTATTATTATTATTATAACATTATGAGGAGATTGTCAAAAGTACTTATTGCATTTTTTTAACCAGAAACTCAATTTCTATAGCAACGCGGTCATGTTACTGTAACAAGAGATCGAACAAAGCGGCATATATATATTTTAATTATAAGTAATTAAAATATTAAAAAAAAGCCTTGAATTTGTATATAAAATACGGACAGATTTCGTCCCCTACGTATATATCTTTGTAGGTTTGTACAAAATGTTTCTTGAACCAAAAAAATATTGTTTCATATAGGTGTACAAAAGAGGATCTCCCAAAATAATGAAAAAAATTTTAAGGCCACAAAAAATGTTTTATAACAACAACATATTGACTGACCTTTGACCGACCGAGTGGCTGAGTGGTTAGAGACCCTAACTGCGGAGCCAAAGGTGACGGGTTCGATTCCCGCTCAGGACAAATATTTGTGTGCATGAACGTGTCTATTTGTTCCGTGTGTGGGTGTAAAATATCTATATATGTATATATTATAAAGACTATTTAAGTATGTATATCAGTTATCTGGTACTCATAATACAAGCTTTGCTTAGTTTATACTTGATGGTGCTGTGTGGAATGTTCCAGACATTATTATTATTTTTTACTAATGTTTAGAGAATATCTTTTTCGGTATATACGAAATAATATTTTGGTTAAAGAAATATTTATTTCTGTGTAGAATCCGTAGAGGCTTTTACAGAACGAAATTGAGGTTTCTGAGTATGAATGTGGAACTCTAAAAAGGACATATGCATGTTGGTATCAAACAAAGATTTAAGTCCCAAAAAATTCTCGCATTTCCAGTATATTGCGTTAATGCAGGAACTGTCGGAATCAAGAAGCGTGTCGGTCGTGGCCCGGCCGTCGCCTAATGTGCCGTGACCTAACTGAAATGTATCACCCCGAATTACATTGTACTTAAACTGTGCATCTTAAAATTAAATGTACCATTTGAATTTTATTAATATTTAAAATAATAATAATAATAATAATGACGTACACATCACAACAACGTCTAGGCCCCAAACCAAGCATTAGCTTGTGAGTCGCTACCACTATGCTAAACGGTCGTCATCAAAATAAATTTCTTCAAAATTATCCTCAAAAGTTTTCACAATATATACCGAATACCTAGTATATTACAAGAAGGAGCTACATGTGACGCTTTTTTATTGAGACATTACCTACCATATAAGAAAACACGAGTCTTTTTGATTTTGTAGAATGCATACTTCTTTTCAAGCAAATAAGTTTCAGAAACACTGGTTTAAAAAAAGTTTCAAAAAAACTTTTGAAAGCTATAACTTGTTTTAGAAAAACTTATTTAGCAAATATACCTCGAAGGCTTAATTATAAATATATAGACGAACTCGAGTGACCACAAATACATGTATATTTTGAATGGAAACGCGATCGAGGAACAGCAAAAAGAAAATCTTAATTTTCTCCGCCTCTCGGTATTGTTGAGGCTGGTTTATTGGCAATAAA
This sequence comes from Luffia ferchaultella, assembly GCA_949709985.1. NCBI lineage: Eukaryota > Metazoa > Arthropoda > Insecta > Lepidoptera > Psychidae > Luffia > Luffia ferchaultella. The sequence continues at coordinate 4,923,463 of OX453259.1, forward strand.
TGCTGCAGACCACTTAACTGGGAGGTCGGCGGGAAACGTATTGTGTGCGTCCTAATTGAAGGTGGTGCTGCGAATGTTTAGAACGCTATAATCCTAAATGTTATTAAAGATGTGAAAGTGTTTGTTTATACATTTTCAAGGGTACATTTTTAAACCAATTTTTATAAAACGGAAACAGAGAGATAGTTGATTGGAGAAGGCATGGAAAGTAAGTGAAGAGTGTCGTGATAGCACGAACGCAGCGAAACTGTTTCAAATTTATAAGGCCATGTGGCCATGGTTCGAATCCGAACGTGTACCAATGAGTTTTTCTGACTTAAGTACATTAACTATCACTGACTCCGTGCCTCGGAGAGCATGTTCAGCAGTCGGTCTCGACTGCTGTCAATAGACGGCGGTCGTTACAATTCGCCAACCCGCATTGGAGCAGCGTGGTGGATTAAAGCTCCAAGCCCTCATCTTAGCCTCTGCAGTGGGGTACAAAAAGGGTTGATGGAATGGAAAAAAAATGGAAAGTAAAAGGTGAAATGATACCTCAAATTCCCATACATTTGTTCGACTATAAGCAATAAATTGAGGTTTGAGAACTTTATTATACTCATAAAGAACAATGTTCACTTAAAATGAGTTATTATGCTAATTACAATTTTAAACTTAATTATTTCAGCGTACTGACAGTGCCCTAGTATATTGTATCATAGACAATTTTTTTTAGTTTTGACTTAAATATTGTAATACATTCAATTTCCCTTATTTCAGGGGGTAAATTATTATAAATTTGCGCCCCCCTATACATTAGACTATTCATGCCGTAATTGGTTCTAGGTTTAAATAGCTCGAGTTTGTTTATGTCTCGCAGTTCGTGTTTGAATATCCGTCTTTTTAACGTTATTTGTGAGTGAATCTTTTTTGTTAATATTTTTTTTAATTCAACGTTATAATATTAATTTTATCATTTTAGTTAGTAAAATACATTGTGAAATTATCTTCAAATTTATGAAAATATGTTCTTTTTAACAGAAAATAGGTCTAAATTTGGTTTTTAAAGTTCATAATTTTCGATTTAATTACGTATACGCGAACAAGTTTTTCCGAAAACCTTAATTAAAACTGTTTGCTGTTAAAAATAACATACTTGTGATACAGTTAAATATTAAGACGGTCGGTAAAATAAACACAACAAAGGTTAGTTTTTTACTTCTGGTCAAATGAAGTTTGTATGGAAATCGACGGCAAAGTTTAACTTTAAAACGCTGACCTTGAGAAATTGACTAGCAACGCGTTCCATAGACCACAGATCACTTTCGAAACGATTTGGGTACAAGTGAAAAAGATGCAAATGTTCATTTGAGTGCCACTGAATTAACAAGAATTTATAAGGCCCCACAGGGCCATGGTTCGAATCCGTGCGTGTACCAATGAGTTTTTCTGACTTAAGTACACAATATCGCTGACACCGTGCTTCGGAGGGCACGTTAAGCAGTCGGTCCCGGACGCTGTCAATAGATGGCGGTCGTTACAGTTCCCAACCCGCAGTGGAGCAGCGTGGTGGACTTAAGCTCCAAGCCCCCCTCCTCACCCTGGGGGAGGCTTAAGCCCCTGCAGTGGGGTAAAAATGGGCTGATGATGATGATGAATTAACAAGTAAGATTCGGTTTCATTAATTGTTCATTGTAATTTGTCCATGAAATTTAACAAAAAAAAAAAAACTACTAATTTTTTATAAAAACCAAAAATTTAGTGTTTTGCCAATCCTGTTGGAAACGGTTGTACCTCAATACAACCCTATGTAAAACTTTAAATGATACGCGAGAATTCATTTTATTGGCTGAACTAGACATCAAACGCGGAGAGGTTGACCTCATCTTTAACCTCCAAGTATTTTACTGGCCTAAACCAAAATCTTCTACGGGCTACCATTTCTGCAATAATTCAAATAATATACCTACCACATAACTATATTTCATTGTAACTGATAAAGAATACTGGTCAGATACTGCAACGCTTCCTACGCCGTTGCCAAGTTCTAAAGAATAATAGCTCAGGCTTGCTCGAAGCAAACAATATACGACCTACAACACCGCCAATTAAAAGGAGACTATTGCTGCAAGGAAATGAGCGTTGGCTGAAAAAAAAAACGGAAAAAGCGAAAAGCGTGTACAACAAAAACAGAAGGGACAGCGATGGTAGAAAAATATTAATTAAAAAAAAAACAGGTGTCATTGACTGTTTTGTCACAAAGGAATTTTCATCTATATCAACTAGCCTATTATAACATCGTAATCATCATCATCATCATCAGCCAATTTTTACCCCACTGCAGGGGCTTAGACCTCCCCCAGGGTGAGGAGGGGGCTTGGAGCTTAAGTCCACCACGCTGCTCCACTGCGGGTTGGGAACTGTAACGACCGCCATCTATCGATAGCGTCCGGGACCGACTGCTTAACGTGCCCTCCGAAGCACGGTGTCAGTGATATTGTGTACTTAAGTCAGAAAAACTCATTGTTACACGCCCGGATTCGAACCATGGCCTTATAAATATGAGACAGGCTCGTTGCGCTCTGGGCTATCACGACATCGTAATAAGAAAGACGAATTAAGTGTCTTATATTAATAACTAGTTGTCGACAAAAAGGATTGACAAATACTATAAGATGAAATAATCTCCATTTTTCCAATAACAATAAAGTATTATTCCATTAGGCTTTAGGTACAGGTTTTAGGATTAAAAGAAATCAGAGAGTTTGGCTTTTACTTTAAGTTTCTGATTAACAGCAATAATTCTGAAATTCAGTAAATATAAGAGTAAATAGATAATATAAACTTCAATTACAGATGTCCAGACTAGGTATATAAAAACAAATATGTGAACGTCTGAACTGGGAAGACAGCGATTTCAAAGTTTTTTTAAAGTTGGTAAATACAGAAAGTATGGTAAAAGTATCTATATATGTAAATATAACAAAAATAAAATTTAAATATGTATGCCAGTATCCCATAATACAAGCATAATATTTGCTTACTTTGGGACTAGATGGCGCTGTGTGGCATGTTTCAAATAATGTTATTATTATTATAACTAAAATTCCAAGCGAGGAAACAGTTTTGAAAACTGAAGTACTTATACGGAATGTCTATTAAAGAAACGTCATGTAATGTCATGTAATTACGACCGCCTGGCCCAGTGGGTAGCGACCCTGCCTACGAAGCTGGGGGTCCCGAGTTCGAATCCCAGGTTGGGCCAGTATTTATATGATAAATATTGATACTGCTACCGGATCTTGGTTGTTATATGTATGTGGTGTCTTCGCTTGGTACCCAAAAACACAAGCTAATGTTTACTTTGGGGCCTACACGTTGTTGTGATGTATACGTTATTATTATTATTATTGTTATTATGTATGCCCTATTAAAATTTATACGTAATCTTTATCCGGAAAATCTATAATTCAGAACAAAATGAAATCGAAAACCACCCAATCATTAGCTGCTACGTTTTCATTTTTTTATTTATCAATTCAAACGAATGAATAACAGCTAACGAAAAAATTGAAAATCGTGAAAAGCCGCAGTGGGAAAAGCTATAACACGAAGCAACGAGCAAACGAAATCCCGCGATTATTTACGTTGCAGAAGCGCTAGATAAATTCTATCGGAAAAACCGGAAACAGGACTTGATTTTACGCACTACGGTCTTCGAAACCATGATTAGGTATTGAAAGTTTCATTGTGACGTACTATAAAATAAAAAAAGTATTTGTCTATATAAGGTACACAGACACTTTAGATATTAATGAAAACATGGTATAAAAATCGAGCTTAACGCGAAAACATGATACTTGTACGAAGGAGTGGGGTTCGAATCCAAGGCTTTTGCTAGTAGGATTAGTAATTTATAGTACGGAACGCTCTCTACGTAAACCTGACTCGCACTTGACCGATTTTTTATGTGTGTTCACCGATTTCACAGAACAGCTTAAACGATTTGGGTATTTTAAACTGTATTTTATTAACATAGATCCCAAGGTGATGACGTATACTTTTATATGACCTGATACATATACATACAGTTTCCTCAGAAAATCGGAAAAAAAACATGTCGATAAGATTGCCATCGGTGTATGCTTTTCATGGATTTTGAGTTATTACTCCATAATAGTGCACGTGTATTTGAGTATAAAATTCGTAAATAGCACACACAGAGGACGAATTTACGAGTATAAACATAAGCCACGTAAGCACAACAAAATATGATAAAAACATTTTTAATAATAACAATATTTGGGATATCCCACACAGTGCCATCTAGTCTCAAAGTAAGCAAGCATTATGCTTGTGTTATGGTTACTAGACAACTGATATATATACTTAAATATTCTTTATATTACATACACATATAAATATTTTATACCCAGTCGCGGAACAAAATAAACATGTTCATGCACATAAATATTTGTCCCGGGCGGGAATCGAACCCGCGGCTTATGGCTCTGTAGTTACGGTCTATAACTACGGTCTATATATAGGTAATTACTCTGAGGTCACACGAGCATAAGCTAACACCTTGTTTCCACCAAGTATAATACACTGTATTATACTGTCATATCCATACTGTATCACTGTATTATACAGTGTATTATACATGAAACGAGGTGTAATACAGTCAGACTAACTTGACTTGGCATATAGCTCAGATCTTCGTATGCGTTATAGCCATGGTCACTTGTTTTTGTAATTAATATAATCGCATGACGAGGTTGTCGCCATCTGTAGTCGCTCGACGGAATCGCATTGAATCAAAATTAGATCCGAGTGTATGGTGCCATTTTTTTGAGATTTATGGTTGCATTCTTTATAATATAAACCCAGTTAGCATAAAACCAATATCTGGTACTAATTTATAAGATTTTCGTTTTTCACTTGACTGTTTGTTACTAAATGATAAATACAATTTTCTTACAAAGTCTTATTACTCTGATATAATTGAAAATAAAATAGTTTGTTGCTAGCTGAAAATTGGTCAATTTTAAACTCTGTATAGAGCGCCACGGCTCAAATCGTATCAGTCGCTTATTTATCAAGTTTCGCAATCAAAAGGGTATGGTTTAAAAAACAAATACCTGCGAAAGAAGTTAAATTTTTTTTATACGAAAACCTCAAAAGGATTCGAATTACAATAATAATAATATCTAAGACATCTCACACACTGTTATTTAATCGCAAAATAAACGGAGCCCTACTTAAATATATTTTTTAATTTTTACAATTATTGATATTTTATTCTCAGACGCGGAAAAAATAGACATGTTCATTATTCAAATATTTGTCCCGGGCGGGAATCGAACCCGCAACCTTTGGTTCTACACTCGGCGCATCCGACCACTCGATTGGGTGGTTATTGCGCTACTTTCCATAGTAAAAAACCAAACAAGTAAATAAAAAATATTGAAGTAACTAAGAAGAAGAAGAAGGAGTAAACTTGCTATGCCAAATTAAGTTGTAATGCTCCTGAATCCTGAATAACTTTATTTAGTAATTAAATTTATATATGTATCATTTCATTAGTAAGCATCTATCCAAATAACGTCCCAGGGATATTTAATTAAACATTTAAAAAAAAAATTAATAAGAAAATTAAAGACTTAATTTTATTTTAAATGGAAGGTGTAAATTAATTTATATTTTTACAAAAAAATTTAAAAATAAATGTAAACAAAATTCGGTCCAGGCTCATTTGCTCCTATTTTCGTGAAAATGGAGACAGTAACAAAAACGAACAGCACGACTAGAAATATTCGAACAGGAAACTACCATAATATATAACAGCATCTAACGCAGCCAGGACAGTATTTTCAAGGACTCTCTGTTACGTTGAACAACCACGCGGAGCCTAGAACAGTCATAAATATAGGGACACATGAATTCTCTTGGGTTCCCAAGTGAAAAGTTATGAGAAAGTACCTTCACAGTGAAATAGCTATTTTACTATTGAAAGGTTGTAATATGTGATAGAGACATACTAGAGAATATTTTCACAGGTAAAACTGAAATAAAATGCAACGTTTTTGTCCCCCCGCGAGACACTGCCTCAAACATGGGACACGCTTGACGCCCAGCAGTGGAAAGGTGGTATGAACTTTCTAACTAAACATAAAAATTGATATCTTTTGATTCTGTGGGTCGATTTTGATGAAATAAACACTTAACGTTACTCAGAATAAAACTTCTTGTTTTACAGCAATTAGATTTAAAACCAAATGAGTGGCATGTCGTGATAGCCCAAAGGGCAACGAACCTGTCTCAAATTCATAAGGCCAGAGGGCCATGGTTCGAACCCAGGCGTATACCGATGAGTTTTTCTGACTTAAGTACATTAACTATCATTGACTCCGTGCCTCGAAGAGCACGTTAAGCAGTTGGTCCCGGGTGCTGCCAATAGATGGCGGTCGTTACAATCCCCAACCCGCAGTGGAGCAGCGTGGTGGATTTAAGCTCCAAGCCCCTCCTCATCCTGGGGGAGGCCTAAGCCCCTGCAGTGGGGTAAAAATGGGCTGATGAATGAATGAATGAGTGGTTTTTACGTGATACGCGTACAAACTAACAAACAAACCGACATACACAAAAATTTCGAAAATTGTTTTTTTTTTAATTCCATTACTTATTTCTTATATTATAGGTATAGATTAATATTAGCAATTAATGCAAAATGACAATAAACAATGAATTATATTATATTCAAAAGGAAAAAAAGGCAATAGGTACTTTAAAATAACGTAATATAAACATATGACAATAAGGCGACATCTATACAAACAACGAGTAAATAGATACAAAATAATCTTCTTATACAATAATACCATTTTTTTCAGTATCGTCACCTATATTTACATAAAAGGCTATATATTTCTACATCGGCAGGGAAAATCCGTGATCAGAAGTTTACGCAGTGGAGTCGAACATGAAAAAAATAAATTCGATACATGTAGCGAAAAACAAGGTGAAAGTGAAACTCCCGAATCACTGCATAAAGATCTATAACGTGCTTTTGGATGGGAATTTTCAGGTATGTTTATCTACCACGAAAATAGGCTATAAGGAAAGAAAACAATTGTTTTCACGAAAAATTAAAATTCTGTGTCCTCTCCGTCGTTTTTTTTTTTATTTTACATTATTTGCTCCTAACAAGTACCTAATTATAATTTAATTGATAAAGATATGCGTTAATTTCTCTACTTATTTTTGTCTTTTTACGTGGGTCAGAAAGTCTTTCTAGTCCTATCTTGGGACAGGATTTATTATGTGTTCCATAAAGCATAACGTATACGTGACAACAACGTCTAAGCCACAAACTAAGCATTAGCTTGTGATTTGGGTACCAAGCGAAGACACCACATACATATAACAACCAAAACCCGGTACCAGTATCAATATTTATCATATAAATACTGACCCAACCTGGGATTCGAACCTGGGACCTCCAGCTTCGTAGGCAGGGTCGCTACCCACTACCCACAACATTCACCATATAACATGTATACCGCCATAAAACAGTGGATGTCGGACTACGCACAGTGAAAGGTTCCGTAGTAGGGGTGAAGGTTTATAGTTAAAATTAGAATAATAAATTTAAAAACAAATACCCCAAAAATTACTCAATATATTTTATTCAAACCGATTTTCTTTGAAATAGTTTTTAAGTTGTACTAACTCAAGTTTTTTTCAAAATTCAAAATGTTTTTATTCGATATAAGATGTTTACACACACTTATTGAAAGTCAAAATAAATTTATTAGGTACCGGTTCAAAAACTAGAAGAAGAAGAACCGATAACGAACTCCTCCCTGTTTATTTTATTTAAATATATGTTTCGATGAAGTCCATGCGCACTTATCATTTAAATACTCGGTAATACAATAGTAAGCTTTTTTCATGAGTTGGACTTTAACTCGCTTTATAAATTGATTTGAATTTAAGTCCAACATTTCTTTAGGAATTTCATTATAAAAACAGATACAATTGTCCATGAGAGAATTATTAACCTTTGAAAATCTGAACCTGGGAATCGATAACATATGCTTAGGTCTTGTATTTATGTTGTGGCTATCACCCAACCAAGAGAAAGCGTTTAAGTTTTTATGTACATAAATTATATTTTCATAAATGTACTGACATATGACTGTCAAAATGTTACTTTCTTTAAAGTGACAAAATTATTAAACTCGTAGCTGAAAAGTTGAAAACAGAAATATTTTTTTAGGATTTCAAGAGCGCATTTTTCAACAATTATTGACTTAAATAAAAGAGTAATTTCGAAACCTCTTTATTTATTTTTTTTAAATCTATAATAATAATAGAATAGCCACACGTCAGGATGTGCTAGAAATATTATTTCGATCCTTAGTTGCATGAATGGCGAGGTACACAAGTTTTTCTTTTTTGTGATTTTTGTACGCCATAGTATAGCGGTTAATAGATTACACTCACCTTCCAAATTTGATCTGTATAGTGCTAATAGCCTCCAATTTAAATGGCTGTGACAGACGGACGGACATACAGACAGACAGGACTATTTAGAGCATTTGAACTTTAAAAACTGGAACGGCTACGGGACCGGGAAAGGAATGCTATTTGTTTCCACGAGGCGAAGCCGCAGAGAAAACAAACTTTATTCATAAACAATAAAAAAAAAATCGATTCTAGGCAAAACAGGAAAAATATTTTTTTAAATGAAAGCAATGGTTCTTTTCAAACTGAAATTTTAAATACTAAAAAGGTAGAACGTAGTAAGGCTTCATTAGTTGCATTCTAGTGTACGTCGATTTGTTCCAAACTACGCCGTCTGCGAAATTGCACAAAAGGAGCTTAAAGTAGAAAGTTGCTCGACTCCTTGCAAGAAGCTCTGAACTTTGACAAAGCATTCACTGTAACGTGATATAATGATATCGCTTTCTTCCCTGTTATTCAATTGAAAATTAAATTAAAATGGCAATATATACGTGTATTTACGAATGCTGATAAAATGTATTACCCCAGTATTTAACGTAATTTATATAAAACTGTTTCGATTTCATATTTCAGTTTATTAAGTTATAATTTTTAAGCAACAGCTAGACCGTTTTTATGTTACTTACCTACTGTACTAAAATGCACCTCATAGATGAAAAAAGTGCAAATGATATAATATATATAATATAATACCTGGGACATCCCACACAGCGCCATCTAGTCCCAAGCTAAGCAAAGCTTGTATCATGGGTACCAGACAACTGATATACATATTTAAATACCTTTTATTATAACATATGCATATATAGACATTTTACACCCAGAAACGGAATAAATGGACATGTTCATCCACAAAAATATTTGTCCTGGGCGAGAATCGAATCCGCGAACCTTAATTCATCGATTGTTGGCAACAGAATTTTATTAAACAAATTAACATTATAAAGCTCCGTACCGAATTCAATGAAACGGGAATAATATACAGGATATTTTGCTAAAAGCTCCTTGGTAGACGAGAACGTTGTAGCATCAGGCTGCATTAAGGATTCGAGGGGTTTTTACCGAATTCAATCTCGTCCGTGACCTTGGACGTTCGACAATAAATTTTCGTATTACAGGGTACGCCCGCGAACTTTGCCGCCATTATTTTTCAGCATTTCAACAGTTAATGCTCGGTTGGTTAATTATTTCGTTGAGGTCTTTTGTTTGAGGTCTGTGAAGTTATTGTGTGCAGTTAAAGTTCCTATGGACAGAAGGCAATTAAATAATCGAATATTTTATTTAAAAAAATAGACACGTCCAAAAGTTAACGTCATTCTTTGGAGGATTTATGAGCCAATTCATAACTACCTAGAATAACAAAATATGATCTTAATAAGGGTGTTTTAGTTTACGAGATACCGGTTCCTTTAAGAATTTCAAGAAAATTTACTACAAACAGGTTTTACAGCTACAAAATTGGGACTAGTTTTTTAAACGCAACCCTAAATAACTACGCTTTTAATACCACCCTAAAAAAATTTAGTAGTTCCTAGACCTATGTTACAATGTAAAAAATATACTGTACTGATACAAGTTATTACAAACATCTAATTTACTTAAAATAGTATTTATTTATTACGAGTTACTTTAAGAAAAAATGATATTGTTTTTTTACTGCAAAAGGGGCTTAATGTGAAATTATTCATGTCATGTGAATAAAGAAACTTTTTAAAGTAAACGTATTTATTTAATAATAAATAAATAAAATAATATATTATAAATACGAGTCGAATTGAAACTTTGAAAAACTAAACACAAGCAGCAAACTTATCGAGCGCATAGAGTTTACCGAACTAAATAAAAAGGTTAAAAGAAAATCAGAAATTCAAAATTAAATTTAAACATGTTTTTCTCGGTAACTATTAGTTTGGTAAGCTCTACATGCTCCATAAGTTTGAATTACGTTCAGTCAAACAACGGGTAGAACCTTCCTCAGAAACTTGCTTTGAAAAAAGCAAGGAAAACTAGATGTGAGCCATTTTTTGTTTTTCACAACGTTTTTATATTGAAAATGCTTATCAGATCGTTTTCGTAGGGGTGTCGTTCGGCTATATTTCCAAATTTTATGATAGTAGACAACAAGTAGCGGTGTCCAAAGATGCAGAGGTCTCTGAGGCATTTTATGATATTAAAATTTCCAAAATCGGTTTGTAGCTTTTTTCGGAAAATCGAAAATGGTTATAAAAAAACGACGAAGTTTCTCGATTTTTCGGATAAAAAGGTAATTATTTCAAAACGAAAGCTAACATCGAAAAATTAAAAAAAAAACTCCCGATGCAGATAGATTGTTTACCGTTTGGAAAAAGAAATTTGGAATCAGTGGAAAACTGTGGGCTGGGCTCTTTCATTGAATGATTATCAGATCAGTTACCCCGGAGAGTGACATTCGGCTATATTTCAAAAAATTATAAAGGTAGACGAAAGGCAGTAGTGTCAAAAGATTCAGAAGCTCACGGGGCATCGTAAGTTATCAAATTTTCGAAAATTGAACCAAAACATTTTTTTGAAAAAATTAATTAATTTGTTTCACAAAAATGTGTTATAAATTTTTATTTTTCGATGTTCATTTTCAATGTCTTCCGACAGTTGCGAGAAGCGCGAAATCTTTCGCCCCTGAATATGTTAGACAATAATATTATGGTCAACAAAATTATGTGTAGTTTAAAGATGTGAAGAGCTTTTATTATTGTTTTAATATTTTTATTATTATTTACAAATCAGAATATTAGGAATTTCACTTCACTTCATCAGCCCATTTTTACCCCACTGCAGGTGCTTAGGCCTCCCCCAGGGTGAGGGGGGGCTTAGAGCTTAAATCCACCACGCTGCTCCACTGCGGGTTGGGGATTGTAACGACACCATCTATTGACGGCACCCGGGACCGACTGCTTACCATGCTCTCTGAGGCACGGAGTCAGTGATAATTATGTACTTAAGTCAGAAAAACTCATCGGTACACGCCCGGTTTCGAACGATGGCCTTATAAATTTGAGATAAGTTCGTTGCGCTTGGGCTATCACGACACGTTTGGAATTATTTGAAGTGAAACATGGCAATACTAAACCGAATCGAATCCGGGCGTACCTACGCAGGAATCTAATGAAATTTATTTGTGTAATAATGCCATTATGTCAAGTGAATTAAGCATTTCAATTTCCTCAATAATTATGCGAGAGATCAGAAATTCTCCCCTTTAATGCTCAACATTTGTAACTGTACTCAGACGGATCACCGAGAACTGTCTTTCGAGGATTCGCTTACTCCTTGTTGTGTCATTTATTTAACCGAGTCTCTGACATTTGACATTAATTAAGTAGAACATAGCGTGTACAATTATGGATATAACAGAGAGTGCATAGTCTGTTTTAACTATGGAATTAGCAGGATTTGACTCTAGGGACATGCTCTGTGATTGCGTCTCGCGACATTAATAAGTACCTCGGCTGTGGGTCCTCATATAAAAATTAAATTAATATGTGGATGGAAAGTGGTGTTTATATAGGGATCGGAGTCGGACGCACACGAAGCTTTCCGTACCACCGTTCAATATTTAAAAAAACGTTTTGTTTGTATGGGAACCCCCTTTATTCTTCAACTTTATTTTATTTTCATTATTAGTTGTAGCGATCATGGTAATACATACTCTTTGAAAATTGTGGAGGTGACATTCAAAAGGTCGATTATCCATTGATAAAAATTTTACTTATAAGGGCCATGGTTCGAATCCAGGCCCCGGTCCCGGACGCTGTCAATAGATGGCGGTGGTTACAATCCCCTACCCACAATGGAGCAGCGTGGTAGATTTAGGCTCCAAACCCCCCTCACCCCGGGGGAGGCCTAAGCTCCTGCAGTGGGGTAAAAATGGGCTGATGAAGTGAAATAAATGAAATTTTTTACAGGAAACACAATTTTTTTATGAGGACTCGTTCCTTTTTGATGAAAAATTCAAATTAACATTAAGTTTTTAAAGACTTTCCAGTGTTTTTTGTTTGAAAATATTGATCGGAAAGGCAATGATACCACAGCAGAGCGCTCGAATAAAAAAAAAGAGGATTTTGGTATGGTACGGACAAGTTACTTTTGAAAGCCACCTCCATATTTTCATGTGTACCTATCTATTACGTTCAAAGGATACAGCTCTGTGACAGATAGACGGATGGCCGCCCAGATGGATAAATGAACCTTAGTAATAGGGTTCCCGATGGTGCTTTGACCCTAAAAAAGAAGCTAGAAAGCTGTTGAGCAATTTTGTAACAATGGGTTACACAAGTTTTTATTAAAATTATACAGAGAGAGCCACGCAGAGGCGAGCCGCCCTTGAAAAGCAAAAAGTACCGCGCGCTTTTGATTTTTTTTTAATACGGAAGATAGTCGTAAACAGGCGAGACCAGTACAGTAAGAATATCCGAATATCCAGTCCCACTCATACGGCTGTGCGGATAATTGATTGACTGATCGGTTGGCTGAGTGGTTAGAAACCCTAACTGCGGAGCCGAGGGTCACGAGTTCGATTCCCGCCCGGGAAAAATTTTTGTGTGCAGGAACATGTTTATTTGTTCCGTGTCTAGGTGTAAAAGTCCATAAATGTATAATAAATTATATAAAAAGAGGTATATTTAAGTATGCATATCAGTTGTCTAGTACCCCATAATACAAGCATGATACTTGCTTACTTTGGGACTAGGTGGCGCTGTGTGGGATGTTCCAGATATTATTATTATTTTACAATGGGAAATTCGGTTCGCCGCATTTTAACTAACATAATGATTTATGCGAATTATATTGAAAATACAATTAGACCCATGCTTGCTTTCGAATGTTAAAAACGATTGAATATTCAATAAGAACGGTGAAATTTTAAGATGAATGTATATCACGATAAAGCATTTAAGAGACTTTACATTACTGGAGGCATGATTAAAGAGAGCTTTCTATGACATACACAGTATATCTTGGTATCCGTTTTGCAGTTGAAAGTGGGGTGCGATAAAAGAAGAAGCCAATCCGATCGCGTCCACGCGACGCGATGCCTCGTGTGACCGGAGGAGGCTGTGCCGAGGGCTGGCGCTTACCTCGGGCAACGCATAGCATCGCCATACAGAGAGATAAAATGTCGGCAGCTTTTTGGACACGGCCGCAAAGCTTTGATTTAGATTATGGGTATTTCTAGTTTTAATTAGATTTTAATTTAGTATATAAGCTCATGTTCTTAATTAATTGAGATTTATAATACATGAAATATAAATGATATATATACACAGGAATATAGGAATGGAAAACTTTTTTTTTTCATAGAACAAATTAATGAAAATGTTACGTTTTAGAGGGAAATTTTATGTAATCTATGGTTACTCATATATGAATCTAGTTATAAATCTGAAACGAGCTCTTAACGTCTCTCTTGATTGCCAATTTGCCTTGCGTTTGATCAATATTACTTTGCCTTTGGGACAATTAATTCTATTTATTTTCACAAATGGTCGTCGGTACTTCATTGATTTCTAATAATACAAAAACTTATTCAAGATTTTGGGGAGTGATTTAAATAATAATAATACCTGGGACATACACACACCATTGCCACACAGCGCCATCTAGTCCCAAACTAAGCTAAGCTTGTATTATGGGTACTAAACAATTATATACATATATTCTTATGATCTTCTATTAAATATTCTTTATAATATATACATATATATAGATATTTTACACCCAGACACGGAACAAATAGACATGTTAATGCACACAAATATTTGTCGCGGGCGGGAATCGAACTCTTGGCTCCGCAGTTAGGGTCTCTAACCACTCGACCAATCGGTCAGTGAAATTAATGAAATGAAACAATATTGTTAATAATATTACATTTTGACCCGGATTTTTAGCCCTTCACTTTACCAACTTTTTTTGTGCAAATTTAATATGTGTTTTGTTACATTTAAACGAAGATTTTCTTCATCAATACATTCAGCAGATAGCACTTCACGTAAAACCTTATAATAATTTTAAATGTATTTGTTCTCAAAGCACTATTTCTGAGAATTCATAACGCATTTATTTAAATATTAGAAGTGATTGCAAACTACGTATTCTGAAACGGTTATTTTGCAATATATTTATAAATGGCAAAATTAACAAGCATTATCTATCAGTAGCGATGGCCTTGAAGGCATGATCTGAGCCTCGCACAATTAGATTCAATTCGACTTCATAGTAGTTCATAGTTTCAAAATGATCTATAAGTATGCACAAATCAATCAGATGATCCCTCACGTGTTTTTCTGTCAGTTTATCATACTATATCCACTGAACTATATACTACTAGAAGAGACGGCACGAACAAAATCTGAGCGCGCGGCACTATCTTCTTGTTTCTACCACATTGATTTTTCTACCAAGTATTATACACTGTATTATACATGTTTCATACATGTCATGTTTCGTTCGTTTCCATTAGAATACACAGAATTGCAAGTATTATACACGTCTTTAGTGGGTATTATACATATCTTTACGTTACTTGTTGTTAAAACAAGTATGACGGTAAGCATGGCGGCAACGGTAAAAAATAATATAGGTACAAAAATTAGTACTTGATGGTTTTAGTTTTGTTTTGACTAATTATCGACGATAAATTATGCTACTATCCTTTTTCTTCGTAGTTGATTGATTTTTACACATTATTAACACCCACGACAGCATTTTCGAATTGTTGTTTAATCACGTTTTTGGCACGCAGTCGCGATGAGCATAGACGAGTGACTGAATGAATTGTTGCCGGTCGGCAACAACGATTGGCGCAATCATTTGGTTCGCGGTGTCGTTTCTATACGCTAATGACATTAGTTCTATGACTATATCAGCTCATTATGCCCCACTGCAGGAGTTTAGACTTCCCCTTGAGATAGGGGTGCTTGGAGTTTAATCCACCACGCTGCTCGAGTGCGAGGTGGTGGATTTTATCGACCGCCTTCGGATGACAGCAACTATAAGCTTGTCATCTGTCAATTCACGTACTTTTAAGAATGGCAATAATGACGTACCTACTAAAATATCAAAGGTGTGTGTTTTTTCCAAGAAGATTCATAGCGATTTACATATCCAAGAAATGAAAATTATTCGACATTTTTATTCCTTTGAAGTAAATAAAATTGATAAAATATATTGGAATTTTATTAGCAGAAAGAAAACAATGCTTATTATTTACACGACTCAAACAGTAGAGTGATTTTTTACAAAGATATCGCAAATGATTTAAAAAATAATTGCCAATTTAGTAAAACAATTTAGGAATGAAAAGAAACGTGTCGAAAAATAACAATGCGAGGGGAATTTAATCACTACACTATAAAAGTCCGCTGCCGCGTCTGTCTGTCTGAACTGAACGCGATAAACTCAAAAACTACCGAACGGATTTTCATATGGTTGATTTTTAGATTTTTTAGATTTTAATATCAAAACAATAATAATAATAAAACATGGAACATTCCATGCAGCGCCATCTAGTCCCAAAGTAAGCAAGTGTTATGCTTGTGTTATGGTTTACTATAGACAATTGATATAGATATCTAAATATACATTATTATTTTTATAATATCCTAACACATATAGATACTTTACACACAGACACGGAATAGACATGTATAAACATGCACACAAATATTTGTCCCGCGCAGGATTCGAACACGCGACCCTTGGCTCCGCAGTTAGGGTGTCTAACCACTCGGCTAATCGGTCAGTTAATACAATAAGTACAATATAACTTAAGTTACCGTTAAATAACAGCTATATCTATAGATCAAAAACCACACAACATAGCTTTCCTGAAGTAGTAAATTATGTATAGTCCGACATTTAAGAAAGCCGAGTCGGGACCTCAGCCAATAATTTCATCATTACTAACCGTTTCACTTTCCCCTTCTATGACTTTTCCCACCGCTAATTGCACATTTTTTCCCTATGAAACCGAATAAGGGAGAATGGAGCCATCGATCTTGGTCCCGTCTGTCAGCACCCTCTAGCGAAGTGAGCTAAGTAAGCCAATTCCGAGACGGTAATATTAGAGCGTCCGAGCTCGCCTTATTGCCAATTACTGGCCGGAGCGGTGTTCTAAGGAACTAGGGCACCGCAGGCAATTAAAACCTACTTTAAGTTTTACGGTTCAGTAGCGCATCGATCGGTACAGTGACGTATTCGCTCATTAGTGGCCGTAAAATTATGAGCGCGCTTTAATCGAGCGTGAGGCGTTGCAAGCAATAGTAGCTCAACTGCCTTTTTATCTCTGACAAGTAATTAATATCATGAATATGTGTAACATTTTAAATGAATAACGACTCTAATTGAATTACAATAAACTACATATCTGTTTGTCAATTCTAACTGGGTTGATTGACTATTACGAAATTTATTCATATTACAAAGGATTTCTGATCGATGTCAGAAATCTTATTGGGTTAAGGTTTACATTTTATATAATCATATATTCATCATGTAATGATAGCCGAGTGGCAGCAAACCCGCTTCTTGTTTCGAAAGATTCCAATGAGTTTTTTTTCTAACTTATGTACATAGGTATCACTGACTGTGCCACAAAAAGCACTTAAAGCGGGTGATCCCGATTGCCATAAATAGAAAGCAGTCGTTAAAACCCACCAACCCACACAGAAGCAGCGTGGTGGATTAAGCTCCAAGCTCCCTTATCCAGAAGGGAGGCGTAAGCCCCTGTAGTAGGGCATTAATAGGGTGATGGTGTGGTATATATTCATTTCCTCGTCTGCTACAGAATACGACGACGTCGATGTCGATTTATACGAATAAAGCTCAGCAAACGCAGTTTTTTCTGAGTTTGGTAAGTTTTCCATGATTTGGCACAAGAGAACGGTGCAAAGTATTCTTTGTACATAGAATTATTTACTGAGTGAAAAGGACATTTTGTTAATCTACTTATATCTAAGGTGTAACAGATCAAAGAATGTATTAAACCGTCCGCAAAAATTGTATCAAAAGTTAGGCAGTTAGATATACGCAGAGTAACTTTCCAATGAATAGACATTTCGCGAAGCATTTTTTCGATGACGCGTTACGTCTTGTATCTAAGTCTATAAGGTCAGGATTTGTCCATAAGGCAATATATTCATGCCCCTTTTTAGTGGAGTAAAAGTTGAACCTTTAAACTACTATATAGGAGACAGCAGCTCGTAGGAAAACAGCCAAGCACATGGAACTTATAAATCGCTACCATTTCATCCCTTTTGCTGTCGAGACGATAGGTCCCTGGTCCAAGGATACCAAATCACTTGTCCACGATTTGAGTGTCGCGCTGTGTCTGTTGACAGGGGATCCTATGTGCAAGGAATACCTTGTTCAGAGGATCAGTGTCGCAATACAGCGCGGCAACGCGGCAAGCATCCTTGGTACCCTAAACCCATCGTCTCTTTAAAATTTTGTCATTTATCATAATTCACCTAGTATTTTTTTAATTTGTAAATACTTTTAGTTTTTATTTAGTTTTTATTTTATAGATCTTAATTATCCTTTAATAATATTATATAGGTATTCTATACAACAATGTTGTACAGTGTAGTACAAAGATTATTTTCTCTGAACTAATTGCATAGAGACAATTTTCTGTCAATATTTTTTGGATCCCCTTTAAGTTCTAAGTATATAATTGTAACTGTACTTGCTTTCGGCGAAGCGTGAAACATTTTCACAAGGAATAATGCCATAAATATAGTGTAATTCTGCATTTATGAAATAACACAACGGGTTATGAGATGTAAAATTCAACAGACAGATAGATATATAATGAAGAAACAATGAGGTAAGCTAGAGCCCAAACCATGAGCATAAGACACAAAATTAACAAAGTGAATTCTGACAAAAAAGGTGCCCATTTACCGAATGAAATATAACACCAAATTCGTGGTAAACCTTTCCCAAGATAGTTAGCTCTTGGATGACCGCCAGCGCATTTCTTTGAAATAAACGGTCTTGTGCTCCGCATTGCCTGTTAATTTTCAACGAAACACACGTGACTGTGATCTGTTCAACTTAAAAAGCTACTTAATTATTATTCTTTTTAATAATTAAGAATATTTTAAAAGAGAACATTTAAAGGCGAAGAATTTAAAGATGTCGCCGCCAAAATTATTGTCACCTTCGAAATCCTTTTTCTGTCCTTTCCAAAATTATTACCTTACTATTTCCCACCTTAAAGTTCCGGAACCCAAGACACCTCACACAATCAAATAAAAACAATATAATCGCACTACAAAAAAAAAACACTCGCAAAACCGCTAGCGCTTGATAACGTGTGTGATAACGTGCCGAATTACTAATTTGAAGATTATAAACGGTTTGTGTGTGGAATAACTTTCATTTTTGTGTTTTGAAGATGGCTCCAGTGTTGGACTGTGGAGAAGCAACATTGATTAATTAAGTAAACGGGTTGTCGACTTCCCATTTTTCCAATTGTCCTGTAATAACTCCCGCCAGGTCCTTCGAAATTAATTTAGGTCGACGTTGACCAAAAAACGTAAATTTATATTCAAACCTATGGATTTCCGCAGTTATGTAGGTGTAGGGTTCAAACCTCTAAGCGCGGCTACAAAAGAAGGAAAATTCAGTGTTAAAACGTGGCGAAAACCAACGAGCAAAAGATTTTTTTTTAAATCCAAATAAAAAACCGTTTCGAGAAACAGTATCACAACACCGTTGTATTAATTTAAAAGTTTACAATTTAGATTTCTAGAAGACAATGAAGATGACTTTCATTTGACCGAAAGTGACGTCATAATAGACCGAAAAACATCCGGTTGATATGTTTTTAATTAATAAATCGAAGTAAGCAAGTATTATGCTTTTATTATGTGTTATTAGACAACTGATATACATACTTAAATATTATATATATATACTCGTACATATATATTTTACATCCATGCAGAGACTAAATAAACAGACATGTTCATGCCCACAAATATTTGTCTTAAGCGGGAATCGAACCCGCAACCTTTGGTTATGCAGTTAATTAATTAGTCAAATCAATCGGCCAATCGGTCAGTCTAAAATTTAATTTTAGTAAAATATGGTGAATATAGTCCCACAGCCAAAGATCTCATTTGGTGTACTATTTATGTACGGTCATATCTGTAAAAAATGCTGTAGTAAGAAGATGTTTGTGAAAAAAAAATATTGGGATCGACTAATTGGACACTCCTGAACCCAAAAACAGAATTTTAAATTTTTTGTCTGTTCGTTTGTCGTCTACAACTTCAAAACCCCCAAAACGATTTTCATTAAACTTTTACTTTATATGGGTTAAATTTTGTTTCAACATATAGGCTGTACATCACTAAGCTGCTATTTTCAGGAGCAGAGCAGTTAGAAACAATTTAATTTGGATGTTCCAGGGAAACCCTTAACAAGTTTAAGAGTACAATAAAACGAAAGCTTTATGTAAAACCTTATTATAAAGTATCGGACTGCTTAAGTGATAAAATTCATGGGTGTAAGCCGCTTGCCTATCAGTTTGGTTCAAGAATGATCTTTAAGCATTTATTGTTAATAAATGCTTTCTCTAATCAATTCATTTTGACTTTCAATAAGTGTGCGTAAACATCTTACATTGAATAAAAACTTTTTGAATTTGAATAAAATTGTTTATAATTTTGTTAAAAAAAGCATTCCGAAGTTTCTTGCGTATTCTTCTGAGAGGAACCAGCACTTTTGAATGCGCCTTTGTGGTGACATTCTTCCACAAAATAATAAATTCGCTTTTATGACGTATTTCAAGATAATGTTACATAACTACGAAATAAAGATATTTGCTTGATCGATTGAAACAATAATGGTATTTTAAAACACTGTGGCTACACAAGCATATTAGCATTTACCAATGTAATTAAAATGTTATAGATACTTTTAAAAAATATGGCGCTTGATAAATAATAAGGTTGCAGGAACGGTGGTGTAATGCGGCGGCGGAAAGGTGTAATTCATAGCGTTTTTTTTTTTTTATATTTTATAAATGGCCAGTCATAATAAAAAGGTGAGTAATTCCCGTTGGTGCACGTAGCAATTAAATATATGAAAATCGTAGAAAATTGTAAAAAAAGCTACCTCCTTTCATTTTTCATACAACATTCCTTTGCAAAACTTGATCCTTATTAGCAACTTGTTATTTGGGAATTGTAGTAAAAAATAAGTTCGCGCAATCAGTGATACCCAACTAAATATTTGGATATCAATGAACTCCATAGAACCGTGCCTCGGAGAGGATGTTAAGCCGTCGGTCCCGGTTGCAATCCGCAATTGCAATGCACCAACCCGCACTGGAGCAGCGTGGTGAATTAAGCTGCAAGCACTCTCATTCAAAGCAGGGGGCGTAAGCCCTTGTAGTAGGGCATAATAGGCTGATATGGAAATTCTTAGAACCGATCTCATAAAATCACATTAAACTTGCGATTGTGAAACGTTGAAAATTTATTCAACGTTCAAAATAACACCCTACTCGTACTACTACTATTAAACGTTTTTTGCTACCAATACCATAAGCTTATTCTAAGGAATGAGCTTTAAGCTTATGCATTAATTCAGCACTCTAAGAAAATATATTTCGTTAGAATCAGGCGTAGGTAATTTCGTAGCGAAATCATCTCACTTATTTTCCTGTATACACTGCGTAGATTTTCTTGAAAAGGTCAAATTTAGAAAAAGAGACGGGCCTGTGAAAAACGAGCCTACCATGATGTAGAGATTTATTATAGGCATTTGTCCGTAAAGACGACAGTGGGCCAGTTACGACTCTTTCACGAAATGCGTGAAAGTTTATACTTTTCCGTGTTGTATATTATACAGTAGAAAAGTGAATTATGTATGAAATGATTAGTGAATTTTAAAACATATCTTCACAGCGATTTTTCTTTATAGAATTCTGTTATGCTATTGTTAATTAGCTCAATACATTCAATCGAAGAAATACAAAAAAAAATTGAGTAAATTTATATTGAAGTATAGAGAAAAATATAGTAATTAGATTTTCACTACATCGCTATATATATGTAATTACTAGGGTGCCGTCGTCCTACTGCGCCTCTATAGCTCGTTCTTGCGGCCTTACTACTTCTTCTTGAGTTTACTTCCACTATTATTCCAACTCACAACTCCAAGATTTGCTCGTCCTTTAATTCAGTCCTTATTAGTTTTGTACGCCACAGAAAATTTCCATCAGGATTAACAGTAGCTTGTGTTACTCTTCGTCTCTTCCATTATTTTCGTGCAAAAATCTACGTCGTTCCGTTGCTTTGTTACGACGTGAAGCATGTAAAAACAAACAAACACACTTGCGTTTACAATTTCACAACAACAGCTACAACAATATTCACGCGTCACTTTGGAACTTACATTTAATTCTTTCTTAAACATAAATTTTAAGTTCATTGTCGCCCCTTTAAACCTGACCGACTCTACAAATTGTCAAGTGTCCCGCTTTTAACATTCGAAGGTTATGATTTCGGATGTCAAGAGGGTTTCCCAGACAGCCTCCGATTTTCGCAGAACTTTCTGGAACAGACATAGTGATATGCAAGTATCGGTCACAAAAAAATCATTCTACACGTTCGGACGCTTAAGATTTTTATAATGAACGATATTTTGGACACAAGTCAGAATCGCAATTATATTCTATACATCACGTTGTTCAAAGACTTTGAAATTATTTATAATTTCTTCTATAACGATTACATCTTTAAATCTTTTTGATTTGTATGGATGAAGATATAGACGATAGAATTCTATCCGCAGAATAGAACAAAGGGAAGAATTTAATAATTCATAACAATGGAGGACAGATTCGCTGCGTTGTTCGTTAAAATTATAGTCCGAATCCCTTTTATGTAGTTAGCGAAACAATGATAGTTTGATATGACTATTATTATATTAAAGGACAAAATTATACTAACCAGATCTCGTTTATTGGTCGTCCGTGATCCCTTGGCAGCTTCCTCATCACTTTCATTACTGTCAGGTCGGTTGAAAATGAATGTCGTAATAATTCTCGTTAATAATTTTGTTGTAATGCCATTTGCTATTAACACGTTGACAGCCAGCAGGTGACATAGTCAATAGTCGTGTACCGTTATGTAATAAAGCCTATTCATCCGCAGCCAAAGAACTAATTACAGTGGGAGACAATTTATTTAAAGTGTCTCCCTTCCATTCCATCAGCCCATTATACCGCACTGGAGGGGATTTAGTGCTTAAATCCATCACGCTGCTCCAGTGTAGGTTGGTGGATTGTGAGTGTCTTCCTTACGAGGCGTGTTTCCGGGTATCCGCAGCCAAATGGCAGAACCCTTATAATTTCGTCCTGTAAATCTGTCTGTCTGTCCAAATGTCACATCCATTTTACTGGGAAACTATTGGCACTACACTGATGGAATTATGAATATATACACCACTAAACAATGGTGTAAGGAAATTACGAAAAAAATTTTGGTAGGTCGTCAACTATGTATCTAATAGAGAGAGGAAGACAACATTCTAGCGCACATTAACGTATAGGCTACTTATGGATAGGTTTTATAAAAAATATATGAAGATTTTTGTTTATTTCATAATTTAATAAATATTTTTTGAGATATGCGCTCTTCAAGTATTTGAAAATGTGTCTCCCCCTTAAACTTTTTGATTATGTAATTTAATATTCTCAAAATTTAAATTACATAAAATTAAAACACTTAAAAAAAAGGTTCAACGACAATTAGTTTGAATAAGGTATTTTGAATAGTTTTTGAGATGTTTGTTTTTAAACTCAATATTTGGATTTTAACCATAAACGTTCATCTCGATTACAGAACCTTCACTACGCGTAATCCGACAAGCACTTAGCCGATATTATAAAGATAGACCAATCTAGCTTTGACAACATGTTGAAGACTCAATGTACTAGACTGGAGGGGAAACATTTACATTTGAAAAAAAAATTATAGTTATACAAGCGACATGGCGAGCATATGCTATTTATCGTAAAAATATTCTTCAAAAGCTCATCCTCCTGCGGAGGCTAATTCTACTGAAGTATGAATTTTACGTTAATACTTAACTTACCTGTCGAAATTATAACAATTCTATACTATATATGTACAAACTATCATATCATAGCGCAGTGGCAGGGGAGTTCAGCTCACAGCATTCCCTGTAAACGTTTTTCCACTTGCCAGCACGGCAAAGGCAAGAGCTCGGCTACCGGGGAAGTAAAAATGTATGAAATATGACATGTTTTTCTACCTGCCGGCAGCGGCGATGACTCCCACCAGTGCCGTCCTGGCGCCGGCGACGGTGACAGCAAGCTTTCCGTTCGATGCCGGCCGGCAAAACTGCGTATGTAAAATGCCGGCAAATTGAAAATCGCCCAATGAGACGATGACTGGTTCCCACGTCGAACTTGTGACCCGGTACCGCGTAGGAAAACCTGGCGGTATTTGTGTGCAACATGTTATTAATTAAATAGGATAAGTGGAAATGTATTAGAATAAGGAAGGTAAAAGTGTGTGAACAATTTATTGAATCCCATAATAATATAAGGAAATAAAATAAGAATAAACACAAAAAAAAAAAGGAAAAAAAAGAATTAGATTAAGATAGTTAAGTTAGATAGATGGCAAACTCACTGTAGGAACACTAAGCTATGGGTCACATCACTAACAAATAAATAAATCTATTAATATAAGTAATAAAAGCTCCAACAAAGGCATGGATCTTGAGTCAATGGTTAATATAGTTATTAGGAATAAAAACTTCGAAAGTCCCGACTTCATCATCATCATCATCATCATCAGCCCATTTTTACCCCACTGCAGGGGCTTAAGCCTCCCCCAGAGTGAGGAGGGGGGGCTTGAGCTTAAGTCCACCACGCTGCTCCACTGCGGGTTGGGAACTGTAACGACTGCCATCTATTGACAGCGTCCGGGACCGACTGCTGAACGTGCCCTCCGAAGCACGGTGTCAGTGATATTGTGTACTTAAGTCAGAAAAACTCATTGGTACACGCCCGGATTCGAACCATGGCCCGATGGGGCCAAACTTGAGACAGGCTCGTTGCGCTCTGGGCTATCACGACACGTCCCGACTGCGTATTATGTATATACTCCTTTCAAGTACCAAGTTCACTAGACAATTGTTAAGACAGCTTGCTCACGCGTAGGGATATCTTAAACCACAACACCCACTCTCAGTCATTGTGACATAACGTATTACAAACTTGTTATAAACTTGGCCTAACACGTAATAGTTACATGTAAATTGAATAGTTCGCATTTCGTTTGTTATTAAACCGTTTGTGTATGTTATATTCGACGACAGCTTAGCCTAGTGGGTAGCGACCCTGCCTACGAAGCTGGAGGTCCCGGGTTTGAATCCTAGGTCGAGTCAGTGTTTGTATAATGAATATTGATACTGGTACCGGGTCTTGGTTGTTATATGTATGTGGTGTCTTCGCATGGTACCCAGAACACAAGCTAATGCTTAGTTTGGGTCCTAGACGTTGTTGTTCATGTATACGTTATTATTATTATCGTTGAATTGGCATTGCCATTATTATTGGCAATGCCAATTCGAAGCTGCGGAGAGAAAGACTATCCCCTTAACTTCTCTGTATTAATATTGACTCACAGCCACAGCTCTCACACTCCTAGATACCTTTTCTTCAAATTTACGAGTATTAAAAAAAAGAAAATAGACTAAGAAACTAGCAAATTTTCAATTATCAAAGTTTTCAATTTAATAGCTATACAGAAATGTACCTACGCTATAGAGCGAATATTTCCAAGCGGAGCTTACCTAATGCAATAATCAAGTAAACTTGTTAGAAACCTCGCGGGACCAAGGGAACTTCGTCAACTACAAGTTTTATGAAGCCTCCATTGTTCCCGGATTAAAACTATATTTTCCACAATACCCTAACAAGGTTCGAAAGCTCTCAACGGATATTTATTAAAAAGGCTGCATTTAGTAGAATGTAACATTTTAACGCTTTTTAAATTAAAATGGAAAAAGAAATTTTCGCATATACAAAATAGCACGTCTCATTATGCTCATTTAATTCATTAAAATTAATATTTTTAGTGTTTACAAATATTGTAAAAAATAAGTTACATTAAATGACAGTCGATGTTCAAGAGGTTGTCGACAACGTGAAGAAGTGAATTTATAACTGTTGCATGTACATGAAAGGTCTTGTGGGAAATTTATTGTAATAGGTTAAATTAATCATATCTGAAGCCAAAATACACATTAAATTTTTTTATCTGTTTGTTCTAGTTTCACCATCATCATCAGCCCATTTTTACCCCACTGCAGGGGCTTAGGCTTCCCCCAGGGTGAGGAGGGGGACTTGGAGCATAAGTCCACCACGCTGCTCCACTGCGGGTTGGGAACTGTAACGACCGCCATCTATTGACAGCGTCCGGGACCGACTGCTTAACGTGCCCTCCGAAGCACGGTGTCAGTGATATTGTATATTTAAGTCAGAAAAACTCATTAGTACACGCCCGGAATCGAACCATGAACCTATGGGGCCTTATAAATTTGAGACAGGTTCGTTGCGCTCAATTATACGACAATTATAATTAAATATATAAATATAATTAAAACAAATATAATTAAAAAAAAAAACACTAAATAAATTTTGAAAAAAAAAAGTTCATCTTAAATTATTTGAAAATCGACTAATGATTTATTGAATTAGTTGAAGTTAATTATTAAAGTACAGGAGTCTATCGAGCTAAGTCTTTAGGCGTCTTGGTACGTTAGAAACGAACACACTAAGAATTTTAAAATAAAAGTTATATAAACCAAAGTAACTTGATATACATTGTAACTAAAGATGGCCTTAGTACTATTGATTGATCATCAAAGTTTTCTAATCGTTTTGGTGGCTGTAACTAATCACAATAGAATTGGAATGTAACGTTGACACGTTCGTATGGAGCTTCATGCCACCGGTATCTCACCAATGCAAACTATCTGACACCAACTAATAATAATACCTGGGACAACCCACACAGCGCCATCTAGTCTCAAAGTAAACAAGTATTATGCTTGTGTTGTGGGGTATACTAGACAACTGATATACATACTTAAACTTTCCTTTTGATACAGATACATATAGATAGTTTTACACCCAGACACGGGACAAATACACATTTCATGTTCATGCACACAAATATTAGTCCCGGGCTGGAATCGAACTCGAGACCCTTGGCTCTGCAGTTACGGTCTTTAACCACTCGGCCAATCTGGTAGGCATCATCATCATCATCATCAGCCCATTTTTACCCCACTGCAGGGGCTTAGGCCTCCCCCAGGGTGAGGAGGGGGGCTTGGAGCTTAAGTCCACCACGCTGCTCCACTGCGGGTTGGGAACTGTAACGACCGCCATCTATTGACAGCGTCCGGGACCGACTGCTTAACGTAATCTGGTAGGCAAAGATTTGCAATCCACTTACGGTTTTGTGTAGGTGTACACTTACTAACTATCGATCTATGAAGTATTATTAAGTTATCAAATAAATTGATTGCAGTTAAACAGCTGTCATGTCAGATCCTATACGCTCTACGGAGTATAGGTCGTCGTTTAGCCGGTCGGGCTGCACTTTCTCTGTAGAATTTATAACCCGGCACTATCTGCGCGGTAGGTAGGGTACGCAGGAGTCTGTATGTAGAATCGGCCTTCACTAAATAAAAAAAATTTTTTTAATGGCGCCAGCGAGTATTTTCAGAAGAGTCAACGAGCGAACATACCTGTGAGTGCGATATATATAATTCGATAACAGTAGTGATTTTGTGAAGAAATAAAATAAATGTACAACTTAAATCGGTATTTTCGTGAACTCAAAAACATCTGGACCGCTAACCCGCAACAATATTGTATTTTAAGTCAGGGATTCTGTTTACTTTTCTTAAATAGAAATCTCGTCTGTATAAGTACCTCGAATTACTTGCATCTACATACGTGCCCATAATATAAGCTAACAAGTAAAATCAAAGATATTTACTTTTCCAGTGGTTTGTGAAAGAACTCAAGCGCGTGAATCGAATCAACTAACGAACACGTCAAATATGTACTTAGTTAACTCTGTCGACGTTTTGCGTATGCAAATAGCGCATGGAAACGCTTATCTTAAATCTTAATACATTAAAATCAAACATTGTGTGTGTTTACTTGTGTAACTGTATTTCATTGCTTCACAATAGGGAATATACTGGGTTATTCTGCTGTCGTACTAAAAAAAAGTGTTATAAGGAGAAAAATCGTAGTGTATTTAATAACTGATGTCATAAACTAAAGCTGACAACTGGCAACACCAGGACATTTCCACGTCACGGTCCACCAGTCACTAATATGTGCTATCTTATTGTACCTAACTCAACTCTGTAATTAACTGGAAATATTAATGATTAACGGAATCAAACTAAACACACGAAGCATCGGTGTTTTAATTAAACGATAACATTACAGTATATGCGTGTATTTTATAAGAAAATAAATTTTTTTATACATGAAACTTACAAAGGATTGTGTAGTGGCAAATTACCACAAAAACGACATTAACGGTTATACCCCATTAAACCTTAACCGATTGGCGCAAAAATATACACATGGTTATCAGATCAGCAAAAACTAGGTTTATAAGTTTTAATTTTTTTAAAAGTTGTCACTACTCAACCCTTTTAAGATCGATCTCAAACTTGAGTATCAATTATTAACACCGATCTTAGCTTTAAACATAGGTTCACCAAAAATCTAGTTCTTCTTCGTTATCTTAGTTATATAGCAGTTGAAAAAGTTTACGAGCAACACGCAATTGATAGCTTTTTTTAAGAAAAAACACGTGGACTATTTAAGGAATTTTCGTATATATATTAAAGATTGTTTCAAAACACAAACGCGAAGTTTATGGGGGTAGGAAGGAGATGACTTCCTCTCGTTTATTTCCCTCCAAAAAGGCACGCCCTTCCCCACCGCAGCAGAGCGGAACTAAGTTTGTACAAATGAACTACCTTTTGTTGTGGCGTATCATTTTTCAGCGTACCGCAACGCTTCGCAAAAGGTCCGCCGTTTCCTCGTACCTTTTGCTCGGTTTAACAATTTTAAAGAATATTTGTTGCCATTTATCGTGTTAAAGAATGTATGTAAAATACTGAGCGTTGATTTTTTTTTTGAATCTTTTTTTTTTTATAATAATCTGATGTAATTGGATATCGGGCGTTTATTGAAAATTCAATTTAAGCGATTTTCGTTATTATTTTTATTTTTTGGCTTTATTTTGTGACATACGCATCCACTAAAAAAGAGTTTTTTGAAATCCTAGCCCTAAGGGGATAAGTAAAATAAGGGATGAACGTTTTCATAAGACAATTCTGAATGCACGAAAATTCCCTGTGAAGTGTTGTGTTTCCCTTAATAATAAAATAAAATTAAATAACCCTCAATACAGGCTAATATTACACAAGTGTAATCCACGCGAGCGCAGACGCTGACCGTCGCTAGTGGACTATATTTTTTTAAATATATTTTCTATTCAGTAACAAAAAGCTCAATACATTAGCAAAGCTGCCGCGAGATAACGCACGGGTTTAGTGGGTTATCTAAAGCGTTTGTCAACACACGGGGGCGCGGCGCGGGGCTGAGCGGCCTATTGCATTGATGTGAAATTTTAGTAGTTGACAACTAATGTTGCCAAGTCACACCGCAGCAGCGGGTCAACGACCTCATATCGAATGAATTTAGTCGCAAATAAAAAATATTTTTATAAATTTTTTTACAATCTATACACTTCTACTTATACACCATAGAAGCGTTGTTCGTATGGACCTGAACGCATCTTTTTACACCTGCAGAGATCTAGAATCTCGCGCCTGTCCACTTTTTGTAATTTTTACGTGTTTTTAATTTATGTAATTAAATTTAGTTTATTATTATTTTTATTATTTTCATTGACATGAATATATCAACCATTTCATAAAAATAAAAGGCTGAAAGTCTATAATGATTGCGAGGCGTATTAAAAAAGAATCTTAAATTCTTCTGTGAAAAGGAAGAAAGAAAAGAAGTTCGTCCACTTATAAATTTATAAACATTTTTTTTTGTTTTTAAACTGTTGTAGGTAATTACTATCGTTTCGTGTTCGAGTACAATTGAAAATCGAGAAAATTTAAATCCTTTTTTTATCTGAATCCTATCCCATGGAAATTGTTTTTGATCGACTGGAATTCTTAAAATTTGTCAGAAAGCTTTATAGCCAAAGCTGTCCAAAATACGTAGGAATTTATTGCGAAAAAAAAAGACATTTTCAATTTATTTTAACGAATTATTTTAACTATTACATATTATTATTATTATATTATTACATTATTATTATACTATTACTACATATTAAAATAATTCACCGACACCGATTTGAACAAAATGAGTATTTAGTTAAAATTACCCGAATTATTTTAACTATTCAATACATATTAAAATATTTTACCGACACCGATTTGAACAAAATGAGTATTCAGTTAAAATTACCTTAAAGTTAATTTGCATAGTATCGCGAAAGCAGTATATAAAACATTAATATAAATACCGTCTCATCCCCTTTATAATTACATTATATAAATAACCTTTCAAGGGATGAGGAGTGAAATATAATTTTGAAATGCAAATCCAGTGAAATAGATTGCCTACAAGCCTTCCGCGGGAAAATTCTGATATCCATTTTGAAAAGGCAGACAGCCCGTTTAAAAGGTGAATCGCGAGATAAGAAATTGTTACATAAATGAAAGCCTACTCGGCTGAAATCGTAAGCTGGCTGAGTCCGCAAAGCCCGATCTTTGATAGTGTCGTGCCAATGCATGGACATCGATAAAATCCAAGGATTTATAACGTGGAAAGTTCGACGCGTTCAGAACTCAACTCAACTCGTTGTGATATCGTAAACTTACTGAAATAAAATTTTGAGTATTTAGTACTAAATCATTTATAAAAATGAATATTATAACTAAAAGAGTATCTCTTTATAATATTTCTTGAATTTTTTTTTTCAAAAGCAATTATATCCTTGCAAAGGTGAGTTGAAATTATGTGATTCGAAATCGAGATGTCATCGTGGCCAATAATAGACTTGATCATTTCATGTGTTCGTTTACGGATCCATTCGAAATTTGGTCAAAATAGCTTGATAGTCCACCATTTTTAATTAGAAAGAAAAAAGAAGAAAAATATTTAATCACGGCCACGGATACATAAAACACAGTAGACAAATAATGACAAACCACAAATAGAAGTTCACCGCAACCATGATAGGAACTGACTCAGCACACGCTGCAGGTGTGTATGACCACGCCCACAACACTGATTTGCAGTCAGCATACACAAGCATAGCAACCCCTCCGTACAATCATTATACACGTATTACACAAGTAATGAGATGAGCTACACGAATTATGTACAATGTTCAAATTATTGAACAGATTGATATTATAATATAATAATAATAATAACACACACAATCACAACAACGTCTAGGTCCCAAACTAAGCATTAGCTTGTATTTTGGGTACCAAGCCCAGACACCACATACATATAACAACCAAGACCCGGTGCCAGTATTAATATTCATCATATAAATACTGACCCGACCTGGGATTCGAACCCGGGACCTCCAGCTTCGCAGGCAGGGTCGCTGCCCACTAGGCTAAGCGGTCGTCATATTGAATAGAAATACTAATTAATAGATTAAGTTAGGTCAGGTTCGTTTATATTAATGCGAGGAGCGAAGCGGAGCGAAGCGGAGCGGAGCGACGATAGCTAGTCAGAAAATGACCATTGTAAAATTCCAATACATCATGAAATAATCAATTCTAAGATGGCCACGTCAAAGACTTGTAAACTTATAAATTGGAAAACGATCTTGTTCCCGAATTATTACCGGAATAGCTCTTGTCAAAGTGTTTTGTTAATCTTGTCAATCTGTGAGTTTGATTTATTATTATTTGATTGAAATAATCTTTTACAAAAGTAGTTAACTACTTTTAAATTTCAACAAGTAAAGAAAACATTAATTATACACATTTTAGTTACCAATAATATTTATAATCAATAATTAAAAATGGCTAAACGTGCAAAGGGCAAAAAAATGGAACAAGATAAAATTTTGTCTACCAATTTTCAATTAAAGACAAACAAACATACATCGTTAATGCAACATGATTATTTTATTGTGCTGTGCCACGGTACAACGCTATCGAGACGTCACGTCCCTACGATTGAACGAGAGTGAAAAAAAGAAGCGTGAACTGGAAGAACTATAATAATAATAATTTTTCCTTATATTTTTTTATTTATATTTATTTATATACAGTAAAAAAAATTGTTTATTATTGTGTAATGCAGATTGCATTCTATGTAAAAAATATTTTTAATTAGATCGACTATAGAGCTCTAATAGTACGAATTCTAGAAGTAGTTGTTTTCTATAATGTAAATAAAACAGGTGCGCTAACCTGGCGCTTTCTGACATACCTATACAAAAATCTATATTTGAAAAATTATCATTTAGTCGTATTTTATTTTCAAAAAAACCAATACGCGTATTTCTTTTCCCAAAAGTTTACATTTAATTGTTAAAATATTATATATTTTTTTAATTTTATACCCGCAAATCAAAACAAATTAAAAATAAATCGATATAATAAGGTACATAAACGTAAAATTTCTGAAATATGTTTTCATAATCAAGTACGTACTGAATCTTCACAATCACAGTTAGGCGGACCTTTTCAGTTTCGGGTTTATGTAAAGAAAAGCTTTTCCTCAATGAAAAAAGTATTCTTATTCCACAAACATATTATAAAACCCAACGTCTGTCTGTCTGTCCATAATGCACTCTGGAACCACTGATCGGATTTACATGATTCTTTTTCTGTATGGTAATACGTTATCTGGCCAGGTTTTAATATACATTCAGTTTTTATAGATAAACTATAATATTAACAATAACAAGTAACAAAAGTGCATAAAAATCGCGCACGGAACAGAGCAGCAGGCGCGCTATGCAGCGCATCCGGGGGATATATGGTGCATCCGGGGTGCCAACAACCGGATGTGGGCCGATTACTGTTCGGTGGCACTTGGTCCAGTGAAAACTTATGTATGGATTTATGGTGATATTACAACGAATGTATAGTCCACGCAGGTCAAGCCACAACCTGAAAGCTACTAAACAAACATACATATATACTATAATATAATGAACTTTTAATGCGAAGCCAAGGGTCGCGGGTTGGATTCCCACCGGGGACAAATATTTGTGTGCATGAACATGTCTATTTGTTCCGTGTCTAGGTTTAAAATATCTATAAATTTATTAATATATACACATGCATATAAGTTGTCTGGTACTCATAATACAGGCTTTGCTTAGTTTGAGACTAGATGGCGCTGTGTGGAAAGTCTCAGGTGTTATTATTATTTAAATATAATAAATAAAGTTTGCATATACTCTATAACATATCGATATTTCAGACGACATCCTTATTACATTAGAATCTTACGTCATTTAACATTCTAAATGGACATAACTCACACACAATCACTCGATCTACATTTTCATCAATCATTGAAATAAATACGCCAAGTAACTTCATAATGGTTATAGAAAGAGTACATTTAATGTAGCAATTACCAAGTCCATTGTGTGTGTAATTGACCGTTTTTCATGTTAACTGAACAAATAGAAAATGGAAATGTGTTTTCATTTAAAGGGGCTTGCAATTAAGTGCGGCCAAAAGTAAATACACAATTGAAGTTATATAAAAAGTAAAAACATGAAAAAACGATCCAGTAGGTACGCGCACTTAACCTATTCACTACTCATTGACCATATTTGGTCAGATTGAAGGTCACGACCCATTTAATTAACAGAGACAATTGATTGATAATGATTGATGACTAGTTAAAAGGCTAACAAGTAATACATGGGAGATACAACACAGCGCCATCTTGTCCCGAAGTAAGCAAGTATTATCCTTGTGTTATGTGTTACTAGACAACTGATATACATACTTAAATATTGTTTTTTTTAATATTATTTAAAAAATATTTTGCACCTAGACCCGGAACGATATATGTCCGTGCATGATACATGTTCATGCACACAAATATTTGTCCAGAATCGAACCCACGACCCTTGGCTTCGCAGTATACTTTATATACTATACTTACTTTATATAGCATATAATCAGGATGGAGCGTCACATACTTCAAAACTATAGAAAACTTGAACAAATTGGCATACATGATTAGACAAACCATATGTCATTATCATTGTTTTCACCCAAGGACTACACATTAACCCTTTTGGGTTAGGTCCAAGGTCACGAGCATTTGAATGACAGGGACAATTGATTGATAATGATAGATGATAATTTAATACGTTAAAATAATTTTTTTTTAATTACGCATGAAAGGTGATTTCATGATATTTGTTTCCTTTTTCAATACGTATTGTACCATGTGGGTCACACAAAATTCTAATTCACAGCGAATATTTCAAAACATCAACTGGTGTATGTTTGGCCAATGTGGTATATTTGTTGCTCACATTTTTTTTGTCACAATGTGGTATATCTATTTACATACATGGAGTATATATTCAAACGTCATTTATTTCATCGTACACTGAGAAAAATCATCATCATCATCATCATCATCAGCCCATTTTTACCCCACTGCAGGGGCTTAGGCCTCCCCCAGGGTGAGGAGGGGGGCTTGGAGCTTAAGTCCACCACGCTGCTCCACTGCGGGTTGGGAACTGTAACGACCGCCATCTATTGACAGCGTCCGGGACCGACTGCTTAACGTGCCCTCCGAAGCACGGTGTCAGTGATATTGTGTACTTAAGTCAGAAAAACTCATTGGTACACGCCCGGATTCGAACCATGGCCCAATGGGGCCAAATTTGAGACAGGCTCGTTGCGCTCTGGGCTATCACGACATTCAAAAATACTGCAAAAAATACTGCTGAGAAAAATACTGCAGTGAATTCAGATTTTATTATGATGGTTTCACTATCAGTAGAGCAGTTTTGATGAACGAAATCATCATAAATACGAGGAAACCGAGGAACTAAAACTACACTTCATCATAATTACGTTACAGGAACCATAATTTCCGCTGACGCATATTTTTTTCCTC
Source organism: Luffia ferchaultella (assembly GCA_949709985.1). Lineage (NCBI taxonomy): Eukaryota > Metazoa > Arthropoda > Insecta > Lepidoptera > Psychidae > Luffia > Luffia ferchaultella. The sequence continues at coordinate 4,958,252 of OX453259.1, forward strand.
TTCGTGTTCGTCGTTTTTCATTATGGGAATCATCCATTGCTCGACTGATGATGTACAATTTTTTTCAGGGTAAAATCCGCGTTGTTCGCTTTTGAGTGGTGGTGCTTACTATACCATCTAAACTAGAACTTTCGGTTTTTTAGAGATGCTTGGTTTAAATGTTCGTATATTTAAGGTTTTTTTTTACCTCATGAGACAAATAAGAGATCAAGACTAAGAACTTGTTTTGGTTTTCTTTACATTTTTGCTAAAAAAATTGTCCTTTGAAAAATATTGAAATTTAGGAGGTAAGAAAACATAGAGACAACGAAATAATAATAATAATAAATTAAGTAAACTAAACCCCACACTAAGCATCAGCTTGCGTTTTGGGTACCAAGCGAAGACACCACATACATATAACAATCAACAGCCGGTACCAGTATCAATATTCATCATATAAACACTGACTCGACCTGGGACTCGAACCCGTGACCCCAGCTTCGTAGGCAGGGTCGCTACCCCCTAGGCCAAGCGGTCGTCAATGACTCTTTGCGAGCGTTAAAATTTTCATTTTACCAAATCTCATACCGATAAAAATGTTGGCCGTTTGTTATTTATTTGTTGTTATTGTGTTAATGACATACTTTCATATTTTTTGTAAAATTTTAAAATAGATTTTCACTTAAATACCGCCACCAAACATATTTTGGTAATTTGTCTGTCGCCGCCTGCATGACACTTGTAGATGAACGTATATGAAGCAAAAGAGCTAGGTAAGGCCCGCACCGAATAGAGTCTCCGCCTTCCTCTCTAGTGAAGGACTTTCGTTTATGCGTGTATGTGAATGGATAAACAATTAGAGACACTCTGTACCAATTCATCTAAGGAGACAACAAAGGAATGATAATTGAACTGGTAAAAGAATCGCAATCTTTATATCATCATCATTATGATATAATGATTGTGTCTCTCCGCTGCAGAATATAGGCGTCTTCCAAAACTCGCCATCATACATGGTCCTCCAGCTTTTGCATCCAACTACCCCCGGTATGGTGCTTCAGATCATCTGTCCACCTGGCTTCGGGGCGTCCAACGCTTCGCTTCCCGATGTGTGGCCTCCACTCGAACACTCGTCTACCCCTTCGATTGTCGGTTCTACGGAAAATGTGACTAGCTTATTGCCACTTCAGCTCGCCATAGCGCGCTGAGTGACTTTGAATTTGTGGACCAGTCCTGCCGTGGACAATTTCAGAAGCTAAAATTTAAAAATCAAAAATCCTGTTAATAGTATTGGAGTTCGGATAAATCTGGGTGTGATGTACCTACTAAGCATATAATATAATAATAATAACGTGTACATCACAACAACATCTTGGCCCCAAACTAAGCATTAGCTTGTGTTTTGGGTACCAAACCAAGACAACACTTACATATAACAACCAAGACCCGGTACCAGTATCAATATTAGTCATATAAATACTGACCCGACCTGGGTTTCGAACCCGGGACCTGCAGCTTCATAGGCAGGGTCGCTACCCACTAGGCTAAGCGGTCGTCAGCAATACCTTGTGCGTGTTCAATTTCATCGAAATGAAATAAAAATGAATAGAATATAAAGCTTTTAAGTAATTACTGACAAATCAAAAACTGTGCCCACAACGAGAAAAATAAATGTAATAAAACATTTTCTTTTTGTCCTGTAAAATCCATTTTCATTCGGAAAACATAAATCATTAATCAATTTATACAAATTGATCGAATATTTATATCATTTATCATTTCACCGGTTTTATTCGAGAATTCAAATTATTTCCTCGATTACATTATTTGAAAAGATATTATCTTTTGTAAATCCATTTTTACATTGGTGACTTTATAAATCACCGTCTAAATTTTATAGCCTTCGGTGAAAATAGTTAACTCTAACTTATATACAGGTTTAGATTTCAGTCACTAGCCAAAATTTTTCTAGATGTTAGGTATCACCAATAGACCTCATTACGTAAATAAAAATATAGGTCAAATATTAATAATCAATAAATATTTTTATGTAGTATATGCTATTATAGCCGCTATAAAAACAAATAATAAAAATAAAATATAGTATTTTAAATTTTGAAATTGTTTATGTAATTACAAAAATAATACTAATAATAAAAAATAAAACGAATCCAATAATCCACCCCTCGTCGCCCCCGACGCAAATGTGCCCATGACGCTCATCGCATTGCCGCGCTGAATTGCAATGGCAATTCTTTGCACCAGGAAGGTACCGGAACGGGGGTCGAGTCCCCTTTCTTTTAGACGACGACCGATGCTCGCGACGAAACGCTTGGCTTCAATCCCCCAACAGCCAGCATCTTCCACCGCAAGAGGGACGAACAAGTATTTACTCTCCAGAGTAGAGTATTTGACTCGTTTTCTGGCGGCTACAGACTCCGCAGCGGCTCCGGCCGTTCCCACGGTACGACCAAGGTGAGAGGCGGCGGGTCTTTTGCCATCGGATCGGCTAAGACCAGGAGGCTCCAACACGCACGGAACATTGGCCGAAATTAAAGCCCTGCGGACTATGTCGTTAAGTGCGTGGTGTCGCGGTAATCTCCCCGAGCAGCGACGACAACTCAACGCGTGATGTCCGTTGGCTTCCACCATGGAACCGCAGATGCATAGGTGTCGTTCACAAACATCGCAGCCCAGGCGGAGCCCCACTGCCACACGCAAAGACTCGCCGTCCAGTAGGGTACCAATGTGCGGGGAGGGAAGAGCGTTGAGCCAGGCCCCGGACTCAGCTCGTGACACCGCTCGCAGCCTCGCTAAGTCCACCCCTGCCGCCTGGTCCAAGAGACTGTTAAAAACCCTTTCAGCTCCCGTTTCGTCCCATGCGCTCTGGCTATGTAGAATCGCCGGCAACGGCGCGCCCGGATTGAGAGCCACCCAAGAGGCTAAAGCATCGGTTGCGTAGGGTATGTCCGCCCTGCCACCTTTACAAGATAGGATATCAGTGACAAGGTCGGCAACCGCATGCACCGACGCCAAGAAGGCCGGCAGGCCAACACTCCGCACGCACCGAACCCCTAGCCTTCCATGCCGGATCGGTAAGATGGCCTGAAGCCACTGGTTTGACTCGAGACGGACAACTAAAAAGGAACAAGGCCAACGGATTTTTATCAAAGGTCATTATATTAAAGGACATTATATTAAAAATTGGCTGGTCATTAAAACCTCAGCCTGTATATTATGTATATACATGTATCACTGAATACTAAAATATTGTTCCGAGAACAGAAAAAGTTAAACTGATCTCATCCTCAAGAGTACCTAACGAATAAAAGCATATTATAACTCACAAAGGGCGTGAATACTTAAATCCGACAATTTTAAGCTGGCGGCGCTTTATATCGTTGCGGTGCAACACAGTTATTAAAGGCTTTCGCTGTTTTCTTATGTTAATTTAAAACGAGCTGATTGGCTGATAACATCCCTTCTTGCTCCTCCTTGCTGACATAGGAGTAGGTACTAGTTTCGCACAAACGAACAATGGAATGAAAATAGTCCCGATTATCAACTTATGTCTTGCAAGACAATTATCTTGAACAATGTTGGCCCCAAAGCGGCGATTCTCGGCAGTGTGCCAAGTCTGATTGACACTTGACTGTATCCTCCCCAAGGGTTAGTTCAACTTCAGACGAATACTTGTAAAATACATTCCACACAGATTTCGCTTTTGTTTCTAGAGATAAAACTTATAATGAAAAAGTTCGCATGAAATAAATTGAACATAAGTTTACGCCATCTATAAAATTAGGGAGTGCTAATCGTCCTATATACTGATGAATAAAATAAATTAATCGTCCGATTATCGGATGAATAAATAAACTTTTACGATGTGTCTAGTTAAAGAACTATTAAATACTAGTTTAGAAAAGCGACACTCCCTTGCATGTGTGAACATATTCCTTATACGTGCGCACTCCAACCCCTGAGCTAAACGAATTGAATCTGTGCCCCGGGGCACTGGCTTCTCTCTCCGCTCAGGCCAACGTGGGTGTACACGCACACAAACCTCAGTACCGGTCGTTTACGACACACAATCACGAGTATCGCCCTTGTCTAGTAGTCCGTTTAAGAAATATTGATTAATTTAGAATTTGGTTCGTATAGGTAGTATTCAATTTAAAGTTAATAACTGCAGTAAAATATAAAAAATTGCACAGAGAGTTTTTAACATTTATTTTCATTTTGTTTGCTGCAATTATACCGTAATACATAGAGTAAATTAACTTGACAGCAGCGTTTGGTTTTAATAGAGTCATGTCATTTCACAGTATCGAAAATGTCACACGAAATTTTGCGGGGTTGAAGACCAGCGCGCGGGGACCTCGCGCACTGAAACTCTGACTGAAACTCAACATCTTACACACGAGCTAGCTAGAGTATGAGTGGTTAGACGGTAAACGTAGAAGAGGGCTTCTAGTCAATTCGTAGTTTTATGCCGTAAAGATTCAAGTCTCAACTTAAATTCAAAACAGAAAATGTTAATCGACAAATTACTGAAGAATGACTATATGTTATAGGACGATTAATATACAACGTCTTTTGTTCGTGTATCGTCAAACGTAAAGGCTAGAAACTATGGCTCATATTATGGGTTTAAATAATTAAAAAGCGAGGTCTAGTTTTTTTTTTATTTTGTAGTTTCGAAATGTTATTTTGTACATTATCTCCATTCTGATTTGGTCCCGCATTTCATTTGAACCAACGACCTGACATACTTTAAAAAAACATTTTTATAAACTATAGTTTACTAGCTTTTCTAATAAAAATAAGAAGACATTACAAACATGTAACTTTTATTAAAAATAAAAACAAATCACACTTTGAACCCATCCTTATTTTTGAAATTTTAGTCAAGTACCATAGACATTTAGTTCACTGGTGGCGTTTGAAAAAAACGTTTACAACAATAATTTTGTACTTGTGTTATTTCATAATTACCTAAAAAACTACTTCTGACATACGAGTACATAATTTTTTTTTTAATTTCCAGCAGATGTCCACAAATAGCGATATTCCGAGGTCAAGTTTCTTGTGATTTAATAAACATATAGTTATTTTCAACGTAAATTGATATCTAGAATATAGGTATATTAATATTCTTTACAATTTACAGCACAAAACCTTAATTCGCCAACGTCCAATAGATTTATCAGTTAAAATCCATTCCAGCGTCCGTGTACAGCGATTGGATTAAAACCGAGCGCTGCGTCAAACGAACCGGTATAATTTCATGGCGAGCACTGAAAGCTAGTCTGAAAGGATGCAACAAAATCAAAGCTCAAGAACTTTATATTAAAACTCGATTTTCTATATCTGTACTCTATGTATAGACATCATGTCTTTTAGCATTTTGTGGCGAATATATTATGTTATATGATTTTAGGGGAACCGTTTTTAGGGTTCCGTACCCAAAGGTACCAACGGAAACCCTATTACTAAGGCTCCACTCTCCGTTCATCCGTCTGTTACAGGGATCTATCGTCTGAACCGTAATATTTAGACACTTGAAATTTTCACAGAAAGTGTATTACTATGGCTGCTACAACAAGAAATAATAAAAATAAAATAAATTTAAAAATTAAAGGGGGTCCCCGAACAAGAAACGAGTTTTACTCTTTTTTTTGGTGATTGGTGGTTATGAGATCATTGTTTACACTTAAAATTTTCATGCAGTATGTACTAGGCACTCCATAGTAGTACATACAGCTATAACAACAAATAATAAAAATTAAATTAAAAATGAAAGGGTGTTCACATACAAGAAACGCGTATTTTATATTGTACGGAACCCTGCGTGTGCGAGTCCGACTCGCACTTGACCGGTTTTTTTAAATTTTATATGTCGTCCTCTCGTCTGATTCCGATGAAATTCAATATACACAAAGAACTCATCATCTCGTAAAAGATAAGCTTCAAATCACGTCAAAAAATTGCGTGAAAGTATGTCTTCTTACAACTCACCAATCCAAACGGCTTAACTAATTTCGTTAAAATTTAATACACATAAAGAATCTATCATCAGTTTTAATATATAAATAGGAAAATATAACAGTTGGAAGGGTTTTTTGTCTATAAATTATTTCAGGGGTGGTGGGGTACAATAAATTATTTTCGGGTATTGTTGGGATAAGTTTACCGGTACATTATCAAACCACCAGAAAACCAAATCAACCAGGACAAAAAGGGGTATAAAAATTTTTATGAAATAAAACTATATTACAAAACCTTTCACCACTTGCAAATATTAATATACGTGTTTCAGAAAATAAATGTTTGTAATAATATCAGAAAATGTTTTTAGGAAAATTTTCCTTGACAAGTTTTATACAATTAGAAGCTTTTGCTGAAGTTATGTACAAAAAAACCACGAATTGGGACCTTGATTGGGATTGTGGCTGAAGAGTAAAAACGATCCGACGTTGGTTGTCTTTTCTCGACGGAAGTCCTTACGTACCTGAAACAAGATAAATTTTTGCTTATTACAAATACTGTGCAATGGTAAATATCATCCTGAAAGGTAATTCGGTATGCCTCGTCCCGAAAACGCGAGAACTGTTAATCACAGAGCGTCGTCTTAATCAAATCTTAGGCTTATGTAATCCATGTCTGGGCTGTTTCAATTTTCCACTTCGTTCTTCTGATTAAAGCTGTCTTATTTAATAAATTCTATGAGCTACATGGTTGTCATAGACGATTGATATATATGATTGACTCCTACCGAAAAGTAGTGAACGAAAAAAGTACAGAAGCACAATTGACTCCTTTGATTATTACAATGTCTGTATTGACCCTCGCAATACAACAGTGACAAAAAAGACAGGGCAACTTTTACATTACTAGTGTGTGTCTCAACAGACCCTTCCTTCTAGCTGCGCACACAACAGAGACGGTTTGTACATGGGTATTACATCTACAAACCGTCTCTGTGTGCGTGATTATACTTAAACCAAATAGTCAGGTGGTATTTTTATTTATGTTTCTTGACGTCGACTTGCTATCCAGACACTATATATAATAGAGATTGACTCTCAAATTGGCTCCAGCAAAAAATCAACAAATCTCCTGCTTTCGCACGAACTTCTTACGACATTGGAAATGAACCTAACGGAATAAAGTAAACACACGTATTTTGGATAATATTTTTCGAAATAATTTTTTTTCGCAAAAAAAAATAACACAACTGTGTCTGACTTTAAACCTCGAAATATAACATTCTATACGACATTTCGATCGAACAAACCGAATTAGTACGAAATGTAACACAGACGCATATCCGACTTCCAAATAAAGGCACCCTTAACCACTACTTCCGGTTGTCCGATTCTAACAATTTTAGTCTCAATCGATCCCCCGTTTAATTACCCCGAGCAATTTTTTTTTATTTTTCTCTTATTCGGACCTAGTTCTCGAGGTATCGGGCTCCCAAAATGAAAATCGGGGAAAAAAATTACGATTTTTATCGTTTTTTGCCGATTATTTTTTGTTTTTGAACTTTTTCCAAGTTTCCTTTTGCCATCTTGTAGAGCTCGCCGAGCTGCGTCTTTTGACACCACGTTCATCCCGATATCTCGAAAACTATTTGTGCAATCTGCCTGTCTCACAAAACTCCCAAATGACCCCCTATACTCCAACGAAATGACTTAATGACAAAAGTGATCCTAATCATCATTTACGAGTATTTCATTCGCCGTCAGTTTGGAAAATAATGCAATAGTATTTGTTAACGTATATACCTGTTGCTGGCGATTTAATTACGCGTGAAAATGTGCTTTATTAAGCTTCAAGATTGCTTTTCTTATTGAAAAGAAAAGTAATTAATGCAAATAAATCGTTTCCATGTTCCGATTCCTATTTGTGTTTATTTGTGGGGCAACACTGTTTTTTTCGTTTTAGTCAAAGGAATATTTTAATTGCCTGCTAATAACACATCACTATGTCTTGGGGCACTTCCGAAACAAGAAGAAATTCGTACTCGTTTTAAGTATAAAGACAAACGTTTCTTTTTAATGTATTGTACGTATGATGTTGGTTTACCGTAAATAAAAAAAAATTACAAAGAAATTTTGAGAAATGACTATATTTCTTCACAATCTGTAGTGTGTGGATGTTAGGGGACGGATTATAAAAGTACGAATTGACTAGAAGCCCTCTTCTGCATTTACCGTCTAACCACTCATACTCTAGCTAGCTGGTGTAAGGTGGCGAGTTTCAGTTCGAGGTTCAGTGCGCGGGGTCCTTATCTTACCCCGCAAGATTGCGTAATGTTACTTACTGAGAAGTGACATTTATGAGCCTATTAAAACCAAACACTGCTGTTAAATTAATTTACTCCATGCAACGGATAAACAACCGTACCTCATACTTAAACGGGCGTGTCACTGTTTTATAGGGATGCGTGGTGTATTTAGTAACATAAAATAAGCTCGGACAGTTGTATAGTATAAGTTTGTCACACGACTGTGTCTCGTTTTGTTCGCACTTGAAAGCATACTTATATTTTCTGTTACCTCCAGAGGGCGTGGCGCGAAAACTGTCATAGCTCCATTGTGTATGGATACTCAACCGCAAATTGGGTATCTCGAGTAAGGAGGTCGTCTTACACAATGGGACCTATATTCAGATCGCGATACACTCGCTCGCGTCGAGCGAGAGGGAAAGTTGAAATCGTAATGCTACCGTGTCGCGTCCTTCTGATGCGAAGTGCGGTTATTACAAGTGTTACTAGTTTAATTTTAGTATGATTTTAACGCTACAGTTAAGTATCATAACAAAAATCAAGAGAGCCAATCCAGTTTGGCTTTACTCATTGAGACAAGTCAGATAATAAAAGAATTTTTATCTGATCGTTTTCATGAGAGAGTGTATTTCGACCATATTTCCGAAATTTATGATGGCAGACGAAAGGCAGTGGTGTCAAAAGATGCAGGGGTTCGTGGCGCGTCGTATGATACCAAATTTTCTAAAATTAAAAATCAAAAGTGGTGAAAAAAAGACGAAGTTTCCCGATTTTTAAGACGAAAAATTGATTATTTTAGAAACGAAAGCCAATCACATCATGATTATTATTAAAATATTGCAATGACATTATTATTACATGAATATTACAATTATAGGGTTTAACATATTACAATTAGGTATCAATCCACTTTTACTATTAATAATTATGTAAATAGACCAAGCACCGAACTTTGAATGTAAGAGGGTTGTAAAATAAACTACGCAAAGGCAACGAATTTTGTCAAGTATATTTATTTTAAAAATATATCTAAATATTGATATCTGCCTTTCATTCAATAATATGTAATTAGTTGTGACGGGGAATTCCGGGTAATACACAAAAACGCGGGGGGCGGCGACTATTTATTTAGGTAACCAATGGCGTGTGTCCCGCTCGTCTCCTATACCCGTCTCCCTTCTCATTTTATGGCTCAAATATCATAACTTTGACTCTCGAACTAAACGGCCAGCGTTACCTAGTCCTCGATTTAAACAATTCAAAGCTTAGTGCAACCTAGTAAACTCGAAGACGAAAAACTGGCACTCTAAGCACATCTAAATAATTAGCTGAAATAACGTAACGTTTCTGATTTGATTCTATTTTAATATAATATTTCAATAGCGCTAAATACATACATACATGGGACTTCCCACACAGCGTCATCTAGTCCCAAATTAAGCAAGTATTATGCTTGTGTTATGGGTTACTAAGACATAGATAGTTCGAAACCATACGTACCACGTCCTACGTACCAACAGCGTTCATTCCACTGTAACGTCACACATGCACGCGTATTGGCTCTGTATACATATGGTTCTAAAATATACACTCACAATCAAAACATTGAATATCTGCGTCAATATTGTTTACATGTAATAGGTACTTGTTTAAGTAACGTTCTACGCATCAGTTATTTTCGTTTTCGTTAGTATGTAGTCTTAGAAATATTTAATATTAGAAAGCCTTATTGGTAGAAATGTTTAGAATGTTGTAAGTATGAGTAAAAGTCGTGATAGCCCAAAGCGCAACGAACCTGTCTCGAATTTATAAGGCCCCATAGGGCCATGGTTCGAATCCGGGCGTGTACCAATGAGTTTTTCTGACTTAAGTACACAATATCACTGACACCGTGCTTCGGAGGACACGTTAAGCAGTCGATCCTGGACGCTGTCAATAAATGGCGTTCGTTACAGTCCCCAACCCGCAGTGGAGCAGCGTGGTGGACTTAAGCTCCAAGCCCCCCTCCTCACCCTGGGGGAGGCCTAAGCTCCTGCAGTGGGGTAAAAATGGGCTGATGATGATGATGAAGTATTAAGTGTTAAGTATTGATTAAGAACTAATAGATTATCTTATGATCCTTAACGTCGGGAGAGGATTGTGACGAGCAGTCAGTGTGCGCTAGTGAATCAAACAAAGCACTTCACTTCATCAGCCCATTTTTACCCTACTGCAGGGGCTTAGGCCTCCCCCAGGGTGAGGGGGGCTCGGAGCTTAAATTTATCACGCTGCTCCACTGCGGGTTGGGGATTGTAACAACGGACATCTATTGACAGCGCCCGGGACCAACTGCTTAAAGTGCTCTCTGAGGCACGGAGTTAGTGATAATTAATGTACTTATGTCAGAAAACTCATTGGTACACGCCCGGATTCGAATCATGGCCGTATGGCTTTATATAAGTTTGAGACAGGTATGTTGCGCTTTAGTCTATCACGAGAAATACACGGAAACGGAAATAAAGCTCACCGTCGAACTAATTCTAAAATTAATTAATCACTACAGTTGATTGTACATTAATATACGAATAAACAATCGATTAAACATCAAGTTATTTGCGACTTTAATTTTGCACGTTGTCTTACAGAAGGTATTGTATTCCAAAAACAAGCAAAAACTATAGTCTAGGAATTTCGTAGTATTTATTTCAATGCAAAATATTTTTTTAGTTCTATATGACAACCAAATGGTTTCAAATACACGATGCTTTTCCATCGACATATTTTTCATTACATAGTTATTACGGTTTGAATAAAACTGATTTTAAATCCACGATCAGCCATATATTTGAGAAATAATGCGATGTGGTAAACATGAATTTATTTAATATTGTTACGAACGGACAGAGTAATGACCGCCATCTAGCGTCATCTAGTAAAACCACTTTGTAGAAGGGTTTACAATAAGGATACACGAAACCCCTACTCAATACTAGATGGCGTTAGAAAAAAAAAGAATGTTCTAGGATTATCCAAAAAAAAAAGAATGTTCTAGAGTTATCCATTGATTCATTACGTTCGTGCGAGTGGAGTGATTTCTGGAATGTTCTCGAGTTCCTTACGACTCATATAAATAGCCGCAGGAGCGTGAGCGATCTCAGTTCTGTTTTGGAATACAATTAAGCGACTTCGAAGTGAAAACTAGTGATACAAGTGAAACCTACGACTTGGCTACGACCTAATACATCGTGAGTGCTTAGTGTTTGGACTTAGTGCTTAGTGTTTGTGTTAGTGTTAGTGTAGTGCTAGTGTTAGTGAATAAAGTCTTCAAAAGAGTCAGCAGGTCTTTCTCTCCAGGTTCGACGAACCCTAACACGTAACAATATAAATTACGTAAATTCATGTTTTAAAGAACTGTCGAGTATATACATTTTTTTTTTCAATTTAATTTCTGTATAGAATTTCATTGTTGAGGGACTTCGCCTTAATTTCTAATGGTTTAGTGTTAAAGTCGAATGATCAAAATCATAGAGCGTTAACTTCACAGTGACGTCAGATACGCGTTATAAACATGTAATGAGTCTACGTAATTACTATCGATTTGAAATTATTGATACTACGAAACCATATTTGCGTCAGTTTCGTGTATGTAATTTTCTAAGGTCTCACTGAATAGGGATTATAATAAAACAGTCTTCCCATACAACTCTCATAGCGTAAACATAGAACCAAATTTTCTATCTACAGTGCGTCCGCTCAAATGTTTCGCAGTACACCCGCAGGGTATTTTGGAAAATATGTTTAAATAAATACATCATTTAATCATTTAGTATAGTTTCAATCAGCCTTTATGGCGGATGTGAATCAGGCACAAGTCGCGTCGCAGTAACTAGTTTTAGGTGTAGCGGGACGCAGTGAAGCGAGGGGTATATGACTGAACCTGCGCAAACATGCATAAAGCGTTGTATTCCGATCCGCCATAAAGTTTGAATGGAACTATACCAGTTTTTTTTTTCAAATTACATATTTAAATATTAGTCATTAGAATCCTCTTAATCACTTTTGCGTTTATTATAAAAGCGCGACGCACCAACATACACTGCAGGTGTACAGTGCGGGCAGATTTTTTAAGAACAGCGGCGGCTCTATAAAGCGCGCAAACCATTTGAATGGACACACTGTATTTAGTAAGGAGGTTTTACAATATAAACTTCGTTACACAAAATGTGTCACTTTTAAATGAAATCAAATCTTTATTTCGTAGTTACGTAACATAATCTTGAAATACGCCACAAAAGTGTATTTATTACTCTGTGAGAAAACATCTCCATAAAAGCGCATTCAAAGAAGTGCTAGTTCCTTTTAGAAGAATACGCAAGAAACTTAGGAACAGTCTTAACGCTAACACACAATAAATGCTGAAAATCCCACAGAAATATAGACGGAAAATATAACAAATAAACGAGGGTTGTCTAATTGGCACCTAGAAACAATTTTTTGAAGGACGCACGAGTTTGAAAGATAAGCCACGTTCGTGTCGACTATCTATCTTGAATGTATTACGCCATACTACCCTAGAAACACAGCCCTACGCTAAGTCACGGGTTATCAAGCATTTTAGGACCTAAAAAGGACATAAAACAAAATACATACATACAAAAGACACCAGCGTTAGAAATCTATAAATTCTAGGTTACGTAACAAACGTCTTCCAAAAGAATCACCTGAACTGACATCTCGTAGAGATTATTTTGAACAAACTTTTGTTAAAAGGTTATGTGAATAAAATCTGTGGTTAATTTTTGAAGAAATAATGCACTTGGGCAGTCACTGGTCCTAGATTACAGAGCTGTAAGTTATGCGCTATATATACAAGAAACACCTGGATGGTGTATGTCAATGGCGAGGAGCGACCTATAAAAAAGGAAGCCGGCCGCGACAATGTAGACGATAGACATCCAGTCATTCATATTGCAATGTTTCTACCGTAGTGTTTGTATACTAACGAACTCTATACATTTAAATAAACCATCGCAATGGTTGTCTCATCATCATCATCAGCCCGTGTCTCTCCACTGCAGGATATAGGCCTCTCCCAAGGCTCGCCACCACACACGGTCCTCCGCCTTTCACATCCAACTACCCCTGGTATGGTGCTTCAGGTCATCCGTCCACCTGGCCGGGGGGCGTCCAATGGTTGTCTATTACTTAGATTATCGGGGCCGGCTTCCCTTTTTATAGGTAACCCTTCGCCAGTGATGTATGCAGACACATAGTTAACACGAAAATATCCGTAATTTGTAAACTAGAGAGAGTAAGTATTGGTTTAATACGAGAATGCAAAGCCTAAGTCAGTAATATCTTTGTTTCGTAGTTTGTAACATAGACGTGAAATATAGTAATAGTAGATAGTAACGTATACATGACAACAACGTCTAGGCCCCAAACTAAGTATTAGCTTGTGTTTTGGGTACCAAGCGAAGACACAACATACATATAACAACTAAGACCTGGAACCAGTATCAATATTCATCATATAAATACTGACCCGACCTGGGATTCGAACCCGGAGCCTCCAGCTTTGCAGGCAGGGTCGCTACCCACTAGACTAAGCGGTCGTCAATATATGACATATGTCACAAGAGTGAATTTATTACTTTGTGGTAAAAACGTCACCACAAAGGCGCATTCAAAAAGTGCTGGTTCCTCTCAGAATGCATTCGCATATGGGTAAATTTTAACACAAAAAATTCAAAGAACGTATTTCGTTCCATCCTATCGTTCTGTATGAATATAGCTTATTTCGTTCTATGATGCATGAAGTCAGAATCAAAAGAAATATTACTCAAATCCTTGTCAAAGGAAAGATGCCGTCACTAAATCCAAAAATTCCCTGAAAGGATATCATAGCTGTTATCACTACAGTGATACACAGTTTCTTTTCAAGGATGACCTGTTTTTCGTTTTAATTTAGACAAAGTAATAAACACCTCCAACAACTGCCGTATTTTCACCGTCTTTTCGAATCTTCCATGTGCATTGAACCAATTATCTTGTCATCAATCATTATCAATTAATTGTCTCTGTCAATTAAATCGCTCGTGTTTTTCAATCTGACCCAATCGGGTTAATGTGTAGTGCCTGCGTTAAATTTAGAAATTATACTGAAAGAAAAACTCGATACGCTGCGCATGCTCATCAGCTTTAGCATGAAGTAATCACGCCACTTTAGAAGCGGCCATTCAACTTATTAGTCAGAGACAATTTATTTAAATTGTCTCCCACTTATAGTGTAACTTTGCTCAATAGTGAGCTAATCTATAATCGATGGCTAAAGCATAGACCTAACCGTCAAATGCTTATCATTTGCCTAAATTTCTGATTAACAAAATTAAAATAATTAACTATGGTAAGTTAATTGAATTTATCAGTTGAAAACTTTTTACAAATTATTCAAATAACCGAGTTGCAACCGAGCAGCCTTCGTAACTGACGTTAAAAAATGCTGGTCAACCGACAAATTAAAATAAAAACATTTCGAAAGGAAAAACAGAAAACATTCAAAGTCAGCATAAAGTGTCATTGCTCGGGGCGTTCGCTCTCGAACACTAATTCTGTAAAGAGGGATGTCTAAGAAAAATGCGTTTTTTTTCTCCCCGAAAGCCGGACAGCGGTAATTAATCATCCGCTTTTTGCTTCCCGAAACGACGCCAAAAAGGAATTTAATACACTCGACAGAATAAAAAAAATTGAATGAACGCCACGCGCTAAGTAATTCTAATGGTGATGATGTGTTTTTAATGATTCAAATTTATTGTATACAATTAACAAGTCACATGTTGGGATCCTATCAATGCAGAAATCGATCGATCGATCAATTGTTGCTTTTAAGGCTTGAAAGCACGAGTGCACATTAGAAGCCAATAAGTGGAAAATTTAAAAAAAATCCTACGCTTAGTCTACGTGTTAACTACACGTGGCAGGATCCTACTTATATACAAGGTGAGATTTTAGTAACCGGCCAAAAGTTTTCTAGATGTTAGGTATCAACAATAGAGCTCATTGCATAAATAAAAAATATGGGTTATATTTTGAATTTTACTGTGTTATTTTATAACGTTTGGTTGCCTTCTTTCTCAACGCTATACTAAACGTACGCGCCCGAGGCGATGAAACGGAATGGGGCGGCCGGCGTGAATGGTGACTAGAGTTAATCGTTTTATTTTACGCGTGAAATAAAGTAATTTTTTAAATTCTTTGACTCTATGGTGCATGGTGCAAGTCATAAAATTTAAAAAATTACAAAGATGCAAGGAGGTTTTGATATTCGCAAAAAAAAACAATTATTTATAAGTATGCGCGCTCTAGCAATAATTAAATGATGATAAACACCATAACACACAAGATTCTTGATTATCTCATTTAAAAATACGTGTTTTGTTTCCGCAAACAAAAATATTTTTCACATTATTGGCTGTACGTATACTGTACCTTTGCCTCAAGAAAAAAAAACTGTATGAAACGCGCACTCTGCAAAGAAAGCGCGCCATTTCGTTGTAAATAGGCTTTGATGAAATAAAATTACTTTATTATACTTATTTTTTTGTTCTTTTCCTCGCAAAATGCATTGAAAAATGTTGTAAGATACTTGAGCGTAAAAGGTTTTATACAAATTTTCAATTTGGCACTTGTTCGTATAAAACCTTACTTTCCGCACGTGTATCTTAAATAACTATTATATACTATGTCGAGATGATTCAGCAGCGTAATAAAACAATTATTGTTTTATTGATTGACTGGTATTATTAAACTCTATTAACGTAATAGTTACGTTGACTTAATTTGAAACCTGTTAGACGAAGGCGTGAGCATGTAACTGGAGATACTTGACCGATAGCCGATAATAACCTTTCGCTTTTATAACAAAAAGTATAAAATAAATGTAAATTTGCGAAGTTAACTGTATCCGCGCGTGTTATGGGGAGAAAGCAAAAAATTTCACTTAATAAATGCGATTACACTACTTCGCAGGCGACAGATGTGGTTTGCGGGATCCTAAAACGGCTGTTTTTAATATTGCACTCGTGCGTTAGGAGAAATAAAAAATTCGGAAAAAAATTAATACCACAAGTATAGTTCATTATTTATTTGTACATCAACATGTAAATAAACTGCAAAATATTAATACACGGAATAGACTAAAGCTGGCGCCATCACATCGTCTGAAGATAGTCCGTAACTGTTGGAGTCATTATCTCACGCTGCTTAGCTGATGATGGAATGGCACGTTAGGAGTAAGGGAATACTGAGATCTGTTGACAGTTTCATACCATATCAACCCATTATGTCCCACTGTAAGGACTTAGGCCTTCCCTCAATTATTACAAACGAAAAAATTTAAAACCGATTTCAAAAACTTAAACTAAAAAAGTTAAAATTAATATCTTTACTGTGAAGAAAACAACATAATAGATGGCATATAGTTTTTGTAATCTATGGCAACTCAGACACTTTAAATGGGTATTTACCAGGTAATAACAATCACTACAATGATATATTTACATATAACAAAATGTAGAACAAAAATAATGATATTTTTAAATTTTTAGTTTAAGTTTTTTTTATTTTATCTGTTAGAAACGTATAAATGCGTCTCACGAACTCGTATCAGAATCTCACAAATGCTGTCATCTTTTCTGAAGCTCTGATAGTTTACCGTATCAGCCCATTCTGTCCTAATACAGGACTTAAGTCTCCCCTCGAGCGTGCTTGGATCTTAATCCACCACGCTGCTCCAGTGCTGGTTGGTGGATTTTAACGACTGCCATCTGGTGACGGCAACCAGGACCGACAGCTTAACGTGCTCTCCGAGGCACGGAGATAATTATGCACTTAAGTCCGAAAAAACTCATTGGTACAAACATACCCGTATCTGGGATTCGAACCACGACCTTCTAAACAAGAAAAGGGCCCACCACCGACGTGGCTATTACGACATTTCTGATAGTTTAGCAGCATGTATGACTGACCGGTTGGTCGTGTGGTTTAACTGCGAAGCCGAGGGTCGCGGGTGCGATTCCTGCCCGGGACAAATATTTGTGTCGATGAACATGTCTATTTGTTCCAAGTCTGGGTGTAAAAGTATCTATATAGTAGGTATATATTATTAAAAAAATATATTTAAGTACGTACATCAGTTGTCTAATACGCCATAATACAAACATAATACTTGCTTACTTTGGGACTAGATGGCGCTGTGTGGGATGTCCCAGATATTATTATGTATGTAAAAATCCATTGAAATTGTTATTAACATTTATAGGATTAGGTACTGACTTCCGAATGGTAAACCTGACTTTGTTTAGAATTATAATCTCCTTTATCGGTATTATAAAGCAATAATATTTATTATGTTTACTCTTTGTAGAATCGAAAGGGAGGAAACAAGAAAAGTTTCGAAGTTCACGTGAAAATTTTCCAACATAAACAACAGAGTTTCCCGCCTTTAAATAAAGATGCGGGGAAATTAAATAACTGTAAGGAACTTTATGTGAGTAACACAACTTTTCCTGTTTATCATCCAGCTCGTTGGCTTATTCCGGTTTTTGTATAAACTTGTCTTTACATAAATTCGATCAAATTTACGGCATTATTTAATAATTATAATAATAACACATACATCACAACAACGTCTAGGCCCCAAACTAAGTATTAGCTTGTGTTTTGGGTACCGAGCGAAGACACCACAAACATATAACAACCATGACCCGGTACCAGTATCAATATTCATCATATAAATACTGACCCGACCTGGGATTCGAACCCGGGACCTCTAGCTTTGTAGACAGGGTCGCTACCCACTAGGCTAAGCGGTCGTCAATTTAAGAAAATTACTTGTTAATTTCTCGTGACGAATAGAATTTAAAAAAAATCGAGGTTGGTACACAGTTCAAAATGAGCGCACGATTTCAATATTGCCATGTGATTTTAAGCGTCCGCGAAAGGAGCCTTACAGTTTATCCAGGTTCCAGGACCGCTTGCCCTACTGAGCAGCGACTCTGCCTACGAAGCTGGGGGTCCCGGATTCGAATCCCAGGTCGGGTCAGTATTTATATGATGAATATTGATACTGGTACCGGGTCTAGATTGCTATATGTGGTGTCTTCGCTTGACACCCAGAACACAAGCTAATGCTTAGTTTGGGGCCTAGAAGTTGTTGTGATATATATACGTTATTATACGTTATACGTTCGTCTGTCTGTTATTTATTTATTATTATTATTATCACAGTTATTTCACTCCATTAATTTAAAATTTAGCTTAGTTGCACTAGTGTATATTTATAACTGAAGCAAAGGCGTTGAGCTATAAAAAAATCATGCTTCTAAGTCAAAGCAAACAAAAATACTTATGCCGCGTATTTTGACAGTCGCAAATAAATCCAAACGCATAGGATACTTCCCGTTGACCTAGAGTCTGGCATTTGGCAAGAAACAAGGTCTCACGGCGCAAGTAAAGAATAAAAAATTTAGTTGTATCACATAAAAAAAATTGCGCTTACAGACTTAATTTTTTTTTGATAAATGCATGACCCTAATATAATATTCTGTTGTGATAAATAAACCTCAGTACGCTAGTCCGACTCGGACTTAGTATTTTTTTTTTATTCACTTTAGTTTCCATAGCGTAAATTCTAGTTTTTATGGGTAAGTACATATATACCTAAGTATCTTGTTTACAAAAGGGTGAGAAATAAAAGACGTTAAAATGAGATAAACGTGAAATACAAACGGTCAAAAAGTACGTAACGTAAACATACTTATATATAGTAGGGTTATGTGTACTTGTATGTATAGCCAAGGGTCGCGGTTTCGATTTCCGCCCGGGACGAACATTTCTGTGCATGAACATGTCTATTTGTTCAGTATCTTGATGTCAAATATCTATACATTATATGTATAAACTATAAATATTATTCAAGTATATCAGTTGTCTGGAACCCATAATACAAGCTTTGCTTGATTTGGGACTAGATGGCGCTGTGTGGGATGTCCCAGGTACTATTATTAATACATATATATAACTTTTTTTAAGAAAGAATTATCGAGACACATTATAAAGAGCCAAAAGTAAAACTCAACTATAAAATATGTCAATAAAAATATGATAAGACACTCCTTTGAAGTATAATGTAGTGCAAACAGTCAAATACTGTTTATTCAAACGTATCGCAGACTAAACACTTTAAGTGAGTAATTGTTTGACATATTACTATAAACAAAGGCGTGTTCATTACTCGGAAATATTATAATGATGAAGTACTTTAAAAAAAAAATGCACAAAAACGTCTCTTTTAATGATACCGCAAAAGTTATCAAGAATTTAATTGCCATATAGGCACTGACCAAAAGTTTTTACGTAACATTTGATAGCCGAGTGGTTAGAGACCCTAACTGAGGAGCCGAAGGTCGCGGGTTCGACTCCAGCCCGGGACAAATATTTGTGTGCATGAACATGTTTATTTCGTTCCGTGTCTGAGTGTAAATTATTTATTTATGTATATATTATAAAAGAATATTTAAGTATGTGTATCAGTTGTCTAGTAATCCATAACACAAGCATAATACTTGCTTACTTTGGGACTAGATGGCGCTATGTGGGAACTCCCATGTATTATTATTATTATACTTTTGTATGAAAATATAAACAATATGAAGTATTTTAGTAAGTTTTTATAATCTTATGTAGCTATGGATTTTCAATGAATAATCGGTTGTTAAAAATTTATAGCTATGATGCATTAATTACGTATTGCACTTGTTTGTATGGCCGTCGACCGCTGCATGTAGTAATGACGTCCTTTTAATGTTTCATGTTTTTTAATATCTCTGTTATTATGCCTAAAAAAAAAATTTCTGTTGAAAAGGACAAAAAATTTTTCCTGTTGAATAAGGACACCTTTTTTCCATTCCCATAAAACAAATTTTTTTAGAGCATGTTTCAAAATTTTAAAAAATGCTCATTTATAGATCACAATACATTCTATCCTAGCGGCAAATACACATTAGAGTCTTTGGAAATCATTGAAAATGTGCTCTTAAAGTTAGGCGTTCGACTGAACGTAGTCCAACCAAACTTATACAGCGTGTAGAGCTTACCGAATTAAACAAAATTAAAAACGATAAAAAATTGACAATTAATAGTTTTTCTCTGTAACCGTCAGTTTGCGCCATCTGCTCACTTAAAACTGATAGTTTAATTCGGTAAGATTCACATGCTCTATAAGTTTGGGCTACGCGCAGCCGAAAACTCTGACGCTTTTCCATTGTTTTTTTTTCACTGGCATGTATATTTTTTTTCTATGTCAAAATATTGCTTCACTTACACCAATAGTGTTCTAATTGTATACACTATCTATACTCAATAAATACGCGGGAAGGGTAATGCACTTCTTTTGATGTGAAAGGTTTTCGTGTGCACAAATATGAATTGGGCACATCTTGTTGTCTAAGTATATGTCTAAGTATATATATAAAGTAATATTTCTAAGTTTGCAAAGCTGACCGCCGAATAATGATGAATTTATGAAACAGTGAATCGATAGATTTCATTTTTATACCAAACACATCTGCATGAGTTTGATATAAAATTTCTCAATGACCCACTTTTAAATTTAAAGTTACCTGGAAGCTGTGAAAAACTGCTATATTTTGACATAAAAAATCTGTTAATTAATCTGTAATATTTTATTCCATATAGTGTTTATCGAACATCTTATTATATATGTGTTTATCACACATAAACGCATATCCCTAAACGGGTTTAATATATAACACAAAATTATAGACAATAAATATTTTATATTTAATGTTATATAATTGCAATTTAGTACGCATGAAATTTAATTATATTAGGAAAACGCCCGCAGTAGAGTGGGCGCGATAATATAATCTACATTTTCCTCGAGACTAAAAGCTATCTTTCGGGGAAAGTTTCGTCGAAATCGATAACGTCGTTCTCGAGTTACCGAACGACACTTATAAATGTATAACAAAGTTTTACACTTTGACAAGTGTTAGAATGAATGAAAGAACCGCCGGCACACAATTACACACGACAGTGTCACTAGCGAAGAACAAATAGATATTATTTTATTGTGGTATATTAGTACACATCGTAAACACTAGATCTCCTCTCTCGCTCGACCCTGGAGAAATATATATTGGTGCGAAAGAGTTGAAGTTAGTAAACGCGGCGGCGCCGGTCGTTGACCTCAGCTCTTCCGCTATATGGAGCGAGACTTGCCGTAGTACGTACTTAGTACACTGAACGGAGATAAAATGCACTTAAACTGTGATTAATAACATAACTCACATGTCAAGTTGTACAGGAGAAGGTTTTTGTATTCGTAGTTACATCTCGCCGCAGTATAACCAAAGTATGTAAATTAAAAGTTACTTTGAAAAAAAAAATTAAAGTTCACACGAAGCTGCGACGTTAAATACAATTTTAAATACATTTGCTGTTAATACAGTCTTTATGACATCGAAACTTGTATCGTAATGTTGTATTTTACAGTACTAGGCCTTTTTACTTTACACCAATCACAAACGAGCATTCTGTAACGCATTCGCAAACCGCGAAAAGCAACCCGCTCGCGCCGTTAGGTTCAGTCATTATTACATTTGAAGTATTATTTTAAATATTTTAATCGTAAATGTATTGAAAAACGTCGTATGATGCTCGTACTCAGTAAGCGGGCTATTATAGTCATCGGTTTATTATAAGCATTCGGCTTCGCCTCGTGGCTTTAAACACCTCAACTATAATATCCAGCTTACCGTACTTGTATCATAATGTATTATTTTTAAAGAAATAATTCTTAACTTTCTTTTTTTTTTGTTAAATCTTTATTGTAATTACATTTATACTTTGTATCTCATTATAAATGAACATAATGTTTTATGAGAAATAAATTCTTTAAACTTAACTACGAGAGATATTATAAGGTGGTGTGTTTTATCTGTGTTAATTCGTATGTAGAAGGCGTCTATAAATGCTTTGAAACTAACGCTTGCTCTAACGCAGTGGAAGGGGTTAGGAGGTGGCGTCTCGTTATTGGATTGACGGATTATCGTGTATTAGTTGGACCAGTCACAAAGCAATTTGTGTTCCAAAGTTCATTTAAATTTGGGGTTTTAGTCCGATAAACTATATATTCAACAGAAAGGTCGGTTGTTTCAATAAAGTGTCGATAATGTGAAATGTGCGAAGGGTTTAATACTCTTACAGTTAAATTTTTTAGCTCGGTGTGTAATAATAATAATAACAAAATATATAACACAACAACGTCTAGGCCCCGAACTAAGCATTAGCTTGTGTTTTGGGTACCAAGCGAAGACACCACATACATATAACAACCAAGACCTGGTACCAGTATCAATATTCATCATATAAACACTAACCTGATCTGGGATTCGAACCCGGACCTCCAGTTTCGTAGGCAGGGTCGCTACTTACTAGGCTAAGTGGTCGTCGTAATGATGAAAGCTTACATAATAACTTGTTACTGCCGGTCACGTAAAAGGTAGAATCGAATCCATAGCTATGTCAAAAACAAAAAACTATCATAAACCAAAATCTTGAGTTTATTTAGAGTTAAAAATCACATTAACTTGAGTAGTAATATTTTATTAAGTAAGTTCGTATTATCTCCAACTTCCACTGTTTTATTTTTAGATATTTCAAAACAGAGTTTTAAGTATAAGAGGAGATTTAATTCATCATCATCATCATCAGCCCGTTTTACCCCACTGCAGGGGCTTAGGCCTCCCCCAGGGTGAGGAGGGGGTTTGGAGCTTAAAGCCACCACGCTACTCCACTGCGGGTTGGAGATTGTAACGACCGCCATCTATTGACAGCGTCCGGGACCGACTGCTTAACGTGCTCTCCGAGGCACGGAGTCAGATTTAATTATTGTAACATAATTATTGTAAAATATCTATTTAACAATACACCCCCGACAGACCGTATGCAAATTTTTTCGCTCTCTATCACTTTGCATGTAGGCACGCTGGAATTTTTTTTTTCCAATATACTTACAAATATGTAAAACCACGACACATTTAAGATTTATAGTCCCAAGAGTGTGCGAGTAAAATGGTTTTGACATACGGACTGACAGACAAACATGGTTAAAGTATAAGAATTCCTTGTCACTCTATCGAACGTTTAAAAATAGAAAAAAGATGAATAGTAGGAAATCCGACTCGCATTTGACCAAATAAATTAAAACACATATTTACGTTCAAGACTGTACGTCTCGCAGCTGGAATAGGAATCGGCAGAAACACTAGGTAACCGCGACAGGGAGTCACGCCGCGCGTTGCATCATTATACCTCATTTGCTACCTCGTCGTCTATGTAACCTACTAATTTGCATTTAAAACTCTATAGCTCGTGTAAATAAAGCCCAAATTACCATTGAATCAATCTTCCGATTGACATTTTACATAAGTTAAATTTGTAACTGCAGTCATAAAAATATCAGCATGTGTAATAGAAACGCATACACATTGAATAACGAATTGGAGTCATGTATACTTTTGCCTGTACTGATCCAGTGGAACGGAACACAAAAAGCTTATGGGGTACCCTTGATATCCAGACACGGATGTATTGTAGAACATAAAGGATATTTTCTACGTGTTCCGGTCCAAAGATCGAACCTAGAATACCTGTTACTGAAAAATAAAGGCGCATTTAGAACATGTGGATTTGTCATCTGTATTCGAGACCAAGTGGCGATCGTATTCAGTGTTGAATAACATGGAAATTATTTCTGAGACTGATTCTCTTCCAATAGAATGAATAACACTTCCCTGAATTAAACATCGCATTTTTATCGAATTATAAAATTAAAGTCGTCAGGATTTGCCGTCAATTATCCGTTAAATTTAAAATTTAGAAAAGCACATTGGGTTTTTATTAATGTTTG
Organism: Luffia ferchaultella; assembly: GCA_949709985.1. Classification (NCBI taxonomy): domain Eukaryota; kingdom Metazoa; phylum Arthropoda; class Insecta; order Lepidoptera; family Psychidae; genus Luffia; species Luffia ferchaultella. The sequence continues at coordinate 4,982,500 of OX453259.1, forward strand.
CTATAAGTATTGTGTAGCTGTTGGTTTTCCTAAAATAATAAAACTAAAATAATATAATAAAATATATAGAAGCCCTCACAAACTACCTTTTAATCCGCATCTTAATAATCTTATATCTATGATTGTTTAGTTACACACCACAATAATTCTAAGTTTCAAGCAAATATCCAGGCCACAAATTCCGCCATGTAGTTACTTGAATATTAACCGAATGACTTTAGCCTTGACATCGCAACGCAACAGCTGCTTGGTAGGAGGTATTTAATGGGGATGCGTTTCGTACGACAGAGATAAAAAAAATTCCGTATACCAGGATATCATAAATGTAACCAGAATTTTCTGTAGTGTATGTGACAACTATTCGTTTGTAGACGTTAATAGAAAATTATGGTTGCCAACTAATTGTAGTTTCTGTATTTAGTATTGTTAAACATAATTTGGTACACATAAACAGATTTGTATCAGTGAATACCTATTTATAGTAATAACATAACTTTTTTTATAGTAAGGGGCCGTCCATGAATCACGTGATCTTTTTTTAAGAATTTTTAACCCCCTTTACCCCTTATTGATTCATGGTGAGGTTTAAGACTACCCCCCCTCCCCCACCCAACATCACGTGTATTTTTAGTATCTACAAAAAATCTTATATTTTTTAGAATATTTTAGAATATTATCTTAAATACAGGTGTAAAGTATAATATTATTTTATTCTGAAATTAAGGACCATGATAAAAACGCTTTACATTATATTTACACTACACGCCGCTATTCGATTTAAAAATCGCGCGTTTGAAAAAATAATGAAAAAATAAATACACGTGATATCTTACCACACCCCCGTCCCCCCCTTGTGACATTTCGTGATTTTTGTCAAACCCCTCCCCCCTCCCCTTCCCTTTCAAGCCTCACGTGATTAATGGACGGCCCCTAATCTGAAATAACCAGTATGCAAATTTTACTATACAAATATTGTGCACATAGCTATAGTAAATATATTGTGTACAAGGTATTAAAATGAGACGCTGCATGTCTAGTACGGATATTTCATAATAGATGGTTATAATAGATGGATATATTTCTTTTTAATGTTTTGAACTAACATTATTGATCATTTCCACAGTTTCGAAGCGTTTGTAGCATTTCATTCCTTCAGCCCTTTTTATACCCCACTGCAGGGGCTTAGGCTTCCGCTCAAGATGAGGAGGTTTGCTTAAATCCACCACGCTGCTCCAGTGCAGGTTGGCGGATTGTAACGACCGCCATCTATTGACAGCAACCGGGGCCGACTGCTTAACGTGTTCTCCGAAGCACAGTGACAGTTAATGTACTTAAGTCGGAAAAAACTCATTGGTACACACTCGGATTCGAACCACTGCCACATGGCCAAGTTCGCTGCGGCTCGGGCTATCACGACTTTGAAGCGTCTGTACAAAAACTTAAAATTTGTGGGAAATGAGGTTTTTTCGACTTATTTCTATATATTATTTCAATAGTTTCGAAGTGTTTGTCGAAAAACCTTATTTTCCACAAATTTTAGGTTTTTGTACAAACGCTTCGAAACTGTGGAAATAATCAATAATGTTAGTTGAAAACATTAAAGAGAAATATATTTTACAGTCGCACGTAATGTTTTATCTACTGAAAGGTAGAAAAGTGATCATGAAAAAATAAAAAACAATTTCTTTGCATGGTGGTTCCATCTATTATTAAATAACCGCACTAAACAGGCGTCGTTCCCCCTTAAGTATTTTGATATAGTCGCGAGTACTAAATTATACTGTTAATTTAATACAACAATATACTTTAGTACTTCTTATTTGTAAATTTACAACCTAATTTTTCCGCGGCGCCTGTTTTCTCAATTTTCGATTGCTGAAAGCTCAGGTCAAACTATATTATATTAATAGCCATCGAGTAGCTTAGATTTAATAAGTGGTACTGCTGACAGTACTAGTGAATAGGCACAATAGTTGCTTGTTATTTTCATGAAACCTGGAAAACGGAAGGTTACATTGTAACGTATATGACATGAGAAAAATTAATACAAAACATCCAAATGAAGAATTTATTATTTATTTATCCTTGCTTGTCTGTTGCACACGTCCATGCCCACAAGCCCTTTAAACGCAGACACTTATAAACTCACTAAAAACGAGTGGACTTGGCGTTTCCTACAGCAGTAGGATGGCATTAATTTCACGTATTCCAGCAATAAATTTCATCTCCAAAACTATTTTTCGGTTACAGCACAATTTTTTTTTTTAAATACAGATTTGTTGAATAGAAAATCATAAAATCGTAATGGAAGGTATTTTCGCGTAACTTTATTTTTAGTGTTCATTTTCTTAGGGGACAGTCTTTTTATTTTCAAACAAATAATCAATAATTTGGGTCAATACTGAGCTCTGTTCTCTATTAAGTGAAGCACTTAAAACACAGCCATTCCAATTTCCACGTATATAAGGTGGGTAAATCATAAAACCTAGGAGAGTGCCTGTGTGCGCGAAGGCCACAAGCCAGGTATTATCAGAACAAGCAGCCGTCGGACAATCGCTTGCAAAATCCAAGTCTGCAATCAAACCGGTGAACGGTTCCGGTGGATGCCATTAGCGACGCGTGACCCCGATGCAAAAACTGCGAAGTTTTGTTTGTAACATTACCGATTAAATACGTAATTAGGTATAGATAATACTTTTAGAGCTCTCTATTACGCTAGACTCGTGGCATATCTGGTTGTGTGACAGTACACTCTATGATTTTAGGCAAGAACGGCTAATATGTTGCTATCCAATATCCATCACTAATTTATCTAATTACTTTTCATCATAGAAGTATGACTAGAATACGCACTACATTTACGCTGCCTTGCCGGAACTAAAATTATATTTAGTCAGTTGACACATCGCGTTTGGCAACAACTCTATCTTGATAGAGATTCAATATTAATACTCACATCAAAAAAGTCTAAGCAACACATATAAATTTCAATTTTACAATGTGTTTTCGCATTAAATCCTTAGTATTTTCTTATTTATATTATTTTTTAATGCTTTTTTGATATTAAACAACAATTACTTTTTTTATATTTATTTTTTAATAATCTTAATTAACTATAATTACGAGTAAGTACTATATGTACGTAGTACAAAGTAAGGTGCCTAATCAACTAAACTTAAACTTAAATTAAATGGTTGTACAAAAATTGCATAAATTAACACAAAGTGTGGCCTCCTCTGTTATGGAGAACTTGCTGGCACCGATTATTCATAGAATCGATGAGACTTAATGTTATCCTGCGGCAATTGCTCCCAATGAAATTTTAGTAAGTTTATCAGTTGTTGGGTTGTTGTCACTCCATCCAAGTCCTTTAAAACACGTCTCTGGAGCATGTCCCATGCATGCTCGATGGGGTCGAGGTCTGGTGATTGTGCAGGCCAAGGCAATACCAGGATGTTTTCCCTTGCCAAGTACTCTCGTGTGTGCACAGCTGTATGCGAAGGCGCATTGTCATGCATCAAAGTGAAATCGGAGGCAAGCGTTTGTGCGAATCGACGGACATAAGGCCTTAGAACATCCTCAACGTAATTTACAGCGTTCATGTTACCATTTACAAAAACGAGCTCATTTCGTCTATTCTTCATAATAGCCGCCCATACCATAACTGTTGAGCCGATGTATGGATGCACTTCCTGAACGCACCTCAGTCTTTCAGTATTTCCAGAAAGACGGTACACTCTTACCCTTCTAGTATCAGGCTTGAAGCCAAATCGAGACTCATCCCAAAATAAAATTTTATCACATTGTTCCCGGGTCCATGTAATGTGTTCCCTATACCATTCATTTCGACGAGCGCGATTCCCTTGACGTATCGGTGGGCACCTAATTGGCAGTCGTGCTCGTAGGCCATACTCATGCAGTCGATTCGGGCGGTTAATATCGGCTGGCGTCTTGCAGTCGGTTGTATGTATCGATCTTGCCGTGTGGTTGTACACCTTCCTCGACCTGGGTGCTGCTCAGCAGGATCTCCCGTGTTAGTGTAACGCTTATGAAGACGGCAAATAACGCTTCTGTTGACACCAAAATACCGAGATACCTGAGATTGACTTCTTCCCGCTTGCAACATGCCTACAGCTCTTTGCATTTCATCTGCGTTCAAATGACGTCGCCCCATGACGTAAAAAATGTCTCAAAATCCTAATTTGTTCAAAACTTTTTTCACATTATTGTTTAAATCATAAAATTGATACAGAATAATAAATTTTAATAAGCAAAGAAAACGCTATAAAATTCGAACAAATGCATTCGCTTTTGAATTTGTGAAAAAGAAACAAATGATATTCGATTTTTTTTACAATCAGCCAGTAATTCCTCTAGGTCAAAAAAGTTCACATAGGTATTACCTACTTGGTAAGAAATGATATAATAATTGATTAATAATTTGAAATAGTATGTGTTGCTTAGACTTTTTTGATGTGTGTATTAATAAGGAAAAATGTTCGAAAACAATGTCAATAAATCTGACGCTCTGTTGCCCTTCCCACACTTCGCCGCATACCTTCCCCGCATTTTAGTTGAATAGCGCTCCTTTTATAGTCTTACTATACTATACTATAGTCTATGCTTTTCATCCATTTATATTAACTTGTCAGTTATTTTTCTCTGTACTACAAATTAATGAAGTGTTACGTAGGAAAATCTCAACTTTATAATTTCCTCTTTCAGGTGGTAGTTAACGTTTTCGACAGGAAAAATGGGTAATCGAAAACTAATGTATTGTTCGATCAAAATATACAACAAACGTGGAAAAAATCATCTCGCGAAGCAGAGCAGCTGTATCTTTTGTACTACAATTATCGCGATCTAAATTGACGTGTAAACTGTCAAAGTATTTGCGATTATGTTAAAATAATATTAATACATGGGACATCCCACATAGCGTCCAGTCCCAAACCAAGAAAGTATTATGGGTACTAAACAACTGATATACTTAAATACTCTTTATAATGTATACATATACAGATGTTTTACCACCGAGACACGGAACAAATAGACAAGTTCACAAACATTTGTCCCGGGTGGGAATCGAAGCCGCAACCTTTGTTTCTTTGGTCTTGGATGTTTCGATCAAGCCTTCATAACATGAATTGACCGAAAGTCGTATCGCGTCGTATGTCATGATATGAATTGTTTCTAGGACATGAGTGTCCCACAAATGCATATAGTCCTATGCGTTCATGGCCATATGTCTTTTCTTACCAGACAACCTCAATTTCACTTTACTATGTTTGTTATTCAATCATATCAACGACCAGCCTCAATCATGAATGTCAAGAAAAAGAAAAATTACAGAGACATATTTCCCTTATTACCATATATTATATATTTGCATAGACATTATCAACACTCGAACCCTAGAGGATTGTCGTCGAAATAGACCAGGCAAATAAAACAAAAATGAGAAAGTTCTGGTGCGGGAGCTTTTCGGAAGAAAATAATGAACCTTACAAAGAACAAAATAGTTTAAAAGGTTCTACTGGTTGTGGCGAAACTAAGTATTGAATGTTGACCGGTTGATTGTGACTGTGAAAATGACTAACCGGTTGGCCGAGAGACCTCAACTGCGGAGCCCAGGGTCGCGGGTTCGATTCCCACCCGGGACAAATATATGTGTGCATGAACATGTCTATTTGTTCCGTGTCTGGGTGTAAAAGTATCTATATATGTATTATAAAAAAAAGAATATTTAAGTACGTATATCAGTTGTCTAGTACCCCATAATACAAGCATAATACTTGCTTACTTTGGGACTAGATGGCGCTGTGTAGTATGTCCCAGATGTTATTATTAATATGAATATTGCTCCGATGGCTATGAAAAGTTTTTGTAGTTTGGTTATGTTACAAAACTATAATCATTTGTAATTATTATAATAAACTGTTTCCATAATTAGACCCATATAATAAGACGACCGCTTAGCCTAGTGGGTAGCGACCCTGCCTACGAAGCTGGAGGTACCGGATTCGAATCCCAGGTCGGGTCAGTATTTATATGATGAATATTAATACAGGTACCGGGTCTTGGTTGTTATGTATGTGGTGTCTTCGCTTGGTACCCAAAACACAAGCTAATGCTTAGTTTGTACGTTACGTTATTATTATTATTTCAAAAGACAAAACAAGTCTATAAGACGGAACTTAAAAGTATAATGCTAATGGCGCGTCCGACTGTGTTATAGTGTTGCGCTTCTGATTGTTCATGTTTTACTAATTTAACTATTCACTCTTGTATACACTCATTTTTGTATCTTTTTAATTCTGTAATCCACATTTGATGCATCGATTCCTAGTAGTCGTGTATTGTATATATTTGTGTATGTATATATTATTTGAGTCCCTATATGTGTGTATGTATGTGGTATGTATGTGTATGTATATATTTGTATGTGTATGTGTTTGTATATGTATGTATATAGTACTTATGTATTATTTAACTATGTCTAATATATGTATTTATGCTTACAATGATTGCCTTGTGCGATAAAAAAAAACAATATTAAATTAAATTAGGTTTAGCTTTAATTTAGGTGGTCTTAATCTTAACCTATTAATAGCTGCTTATGTAATATAATATTTTTAAGTAATTCTTTCTGTTTTAGCTGTAGGTTTTTCATAAATAAATAAATAAATAAACTCGTATGAAATATTTTAAATTTCTTTACAAGTTAACTACAAAAAGTAACCTTGCGACAGTAATATGATATGTTACGACACCTACACCACTTATTATTATACTTACAAGCGAATTCAATAACCATATCGAAGCCGTCCTCGTGCGCACGCGCAAGGCTGGATGGCGTTCACTTTCACATCGCAATGAATTATGAGATAATTACTACACGTGATCATTAAATAACGTCACGAAACTGAATAAAATAAGATCGAACTGAGAGTCAATGAAATCTTCACTATTTATACAAATAACTAATAATATAAATTACAAATGTTCGAGATGTGATTGAATGACAAACATAGTTAAATAAAATTGAGATTGTTTGGTAAAAAAAGAACACGTAGTACTGTATGCATTTGTAGGAACACTTCGCTTTTTAAGTACACATCGTGTTGAAGGAATTAAACGTTTTAGAGCTTTTCAGAAAAATCTAATCTAATTTGAACGTCATGTGTTTTTGTCCGAACTTTCTAAAATAAAAACAGTGATGGCAAAGTGTCTATAGTTTTGACGTCCAGGATGTATGATCTATAGTAATATTTTAAAGATTTGATTTTTTGTTTGTTTGTTTGTTACGGATAAACTCAAAAAACACTTAACAGATTTTAAAAATTCTTTAACCTATAGAAAGCTACATTATTTGCGAGTAACATGAACTATATTTTATTTTCAAGTTAGTTTTATGCACGCGGCTTCGCTCGCGTCGACTACACAGTTGTACCGGGATCGCTATAATTTTTTTTTAGATATAGTTTACAAGCTGAAGAGTAACATAGGCTACTTTTATCCCGAAATAAGGGGTGCCGGTACAACTGGTATGAACGCCAGTATTACAATATTCCACTTAAAAAATTGTGGATAATCCACGACGTATTTTGTATTAATTATGCATAGTTCTAACAAGCAAAGTAACTACAGACAGCTTATTACGTCTATTAACTTGGAAAATAAATGTACAAGCATGACACTCGTAAAACGGAAAAACGTATTAAGAAAATTATGGCGTTATACATTATTTATTTTCGTTACATGTAACGAGCGTGGGCGAATGTGACCCCAAGTCAACCGTTTAATACATAAAGCCTTGTCATTGAAACCGCACAGTTGTATACGTGAACCCGTTTATCGGGTCAATAACAAAAATGATTTTGACTTCTGTGAATGGGTATTGAACCGAATTGAAACGACTTATTTGGGATAAACCTGCGAAGGCAATAATATTTCCAATTCTCTTTTTTTTCCTTACCTTAAGTAATGCTTGAATATACTTATTCATATAACACAACGCTATTCGACATTACGTATTAGGAATTTATATTTAATTACAATTACTAGTAATTGTAGTATAAATATCTTAAAAAAAACCCAAAATTTGCATAAAATATTTCTTTTAGTTCAATATTCTCAAGAAAAGCTTAATATTAAATATCGGACTACTTATATAATAATATTAACCGCAGTTAGACTAAATTAAAATCTAATGGAGGTCCCGGGTTCGAATCCTAGGTCGGGTCAGTATTTATATGATGAATATCGATACTGGTACCGGGTTTTGGTTGTTATATGTATGTGTTGTCTTCGCTTGGTACCCAAAACACAAGCTAATGCCTTAGTTTGGGGCCTAGACGTTGTTGTGATGTATACGTTATTATTATTATTAATTAAAAAACTAAAAATACTTACAAATTAATAATAATACAAACAACTCAATACGATTAAAATTTCGTAAAGCATCCATTTTAGTGTAGATGATACTCTGTCAGTCTGCCGTCTGTCTGTCCGTCCGTCAGTCCGCAAATCGGCGGCGCGACGTACAAGACAGGTGTTTGGTACACAGGTAATTTCGATTAAACCGATGTTTTTAAAAATGATTCCCTTAGTTAATGCCAAAATACAAAATAGTAAATATTAATATTTTTGAAATTGCTTCCTTCACGTTAGATACGAGGATATGAAGAGACATTTGGCATACATTTTATGAAAACTTACTCAGTCGTTTCCTATTTGATACAGTTCCAATCAACCTTTATGGCGGATGTGAACATAGGCACAAGTCGCGTCGCAGTAACCAATTTTAGGTGTAGCGGGACGCAGTGGAGTGAGGGGCATATGACTGGACCTGCGCAAGCATGCATAAAGCGTTGTGTTCCGATCCGCCATAAAGTTTTATTGGAACTATATCTTCTGAAAATAGGTACTTTTTGAATTTTTAGAAAACCAATGATTGCAATGAATGTAGTATATTTTTAGATTTGGTTCATGAAGCTCTCATTACTCGTAACCCACGGGATAAGTGTCAGACAAAAATTCAAATCCCACACAAAAAATTGATGACCTCATAACAACCACACCAAGGGAAACATATTTAAGAACTATCGGTCAAAATTATTGTTTTTACATAAAAGTACCTACGTCTGTATTAAACGGCTATTGTGTACATAGGTATGCGTTTCATTTTTGCATTTGTCCGCTTGGCGATGGAATTAATTCCAGGAAATACATAATAATAATAATAATAATAATAAATAATAATAATAATAATGACACATACAATCACAACAACGTCTAGGCCCCAAACTAAGCATTAGCTTGTATTTTGGGTACCAAGCGAAGACACCACATACATATAACAACCAAGACCCGGTGCCAGTATTCATCATATAAATACTGACCCGACCTGGGATTCAAACCCGGGACCTTCAGCTTCGTAGGCAGGGTCGCTGCCCACTAGGCTAAGCGGTCGTCATACATAATTTGTGATAAATTATTATGAACATGTAGATATCGTAGATATTAGTAAAAAGCTTAGTTAAATCACATCCGAACGCACAAAGGGCACGTTTACGAGTAGGTTTTGCCTATTGAGATAACGGAGCGTTTATCGCTATATCAACAGTAGTTGTATCGAATTCTATGAAATGCTGTAATACTTTGAATTTCTGCTTCGAATAATGTGGAAAACACAATATTTATTAAAATTCTTATCCTTAAAATCTTCAAATAGATATGCACCAATCGTCAATCGAAGTAAAAAGCCACTTCAGAGCTAAATCAATATTTTAAAAACTGTGATAAATTGAAAAGTGGTCTACAGTACATTAATTTTATTTTGTAAGACTTTTCTAATGGTACTCCACAAAATGGGATTGGTAGAGAAAAAAAAATTTAAAAATACACTAATATCCACGTTTATTTCAATCTACAGATTTCACGCAACTATTTGAGGACAGTGAAAATGAACATCAAAAATAATACCTTAATAACACATTTTCGTCAAACAATTATAATAAATTTTTCCAAAAAAGTTATAAACCAATTTTCGAAAATTTAGAACTATGTGATGCCCCGCGAGCTCCTGCACCTTCATACACTACTGCCTTTCGTCTACCTTTATAACTTTCTGAAATATAGCCGAATCTCACTCTTCAGGGTAACTGATCTGATAATCATTCAATGATGACCGCTTAGCCTAGTGGGTAGCGACCCTGCCTACGAAGCTGGAGGTCCCGGGTTCGAATCCCAGGTCGGGTCAGTATTTATATGATGAATATTGATACTGGTACCGGGTCTTGGTTGTTATATGTATGTGGTGTCTTCGCTTGGTACGCACCCGGTACCCAAAACACAAGCTAATGCTTAGTTTGGGGCCTAGACGTTGTTGTCATGTGTACGTTATTATATTAAAAAAAAAAAAATGAAAAGGGTTTAAATGAAAAGGGGGTCAACCCACAGTTTTCCACCGATTCAAAATTTCTTTTTCCAAACCAAACGAACGACAACCTATCAGCCTCGGGAGCATTTTTCTTTTTTTCAATATTGGCTATCGTTTTTAAAATCAATTATTCTTCTGAAAAATCGTCTTTTTTTCACCATTTTCGATTTTCCGAAAAAAGTCACGGACCGATTTTAAAAATCATACGATGCCCCACAAGCCCCTGCATCTTTTGACAATACTGCCTTTCGTCTACTATTATAAGTTACACTCCCCCAACGAAAACTATCTTAAACGCTTTCAATGTCAAAATTTTAATTAAATTTTTGACGACTAGCAAAATGTCAACAACGAGTAAGCCTTCCAATATACACGCAAAAGTCTTGATCTATTTTTATAAATGTAGAAACCACGAAGGCGTGACAGACTGACATAACGATACTACTTAAGGGTTGTTTTTGCTTGTGGCACTGGAATCTTAAAAAACCGGCCAAGTTCGAGTCGGACTCGCACACGAAGGGATTCCGTACCACCGTACAATATACGACTTTTTTATATGGGGACCCCTTTAATTTTTAACTTTGTTTGTTTTTAATATTTGTGGTTATAGAAGCCATAATAGTGCATACATCATGAACATTCCAAGTGTGAGTAATGATTTCACAGCCAACAATAATAAAAACCTCGCAAAAAACACGTTTCTTATATATGGATCCCCTTTCATTTTTAACTTTATTTAATTTTTATTATTTTTTTGTAATAGTGGCCATGCAATAAACACGCTCTGCGAAAATTTCAAGTGCTACCTATTACGGTTCAGAAGATTTATTTATTTGTTTAGTTATTTATTTATTTATTTATTTATTTATTGCATTGTCACATGTCAATCTTTAGATGGTCGGACAAAATCATCTTATAAACTATGTGACATAGGATACAGCCCTGTGACACACGGACGGACGGATGTATAACGGAGCCTTATTAATAAACCTCCCGTTGGTACCCTTTGGATACGGAACCCTCGGAAGGTATCAGTCATACGAAAATAATTTATTGTTTATACAGCAGCGTTTTAAATTAACGAGAAGCACATACGCTTCGCTAATAATTCCTATCCCTCAGAGATTATTGTGCGTTCCGCTAATGGTATACCTTCCCATTTCATTTCACCTTGGCAAAAAAACGGCAGTTTGGTTCTATAAAAGTTATATAACACATATTATTATTATTATTACCCCATCACTAGTTTGGTTCCAGAAATCGTGACGAAAAACAGGTGACGATCCATTTACTATTACGAACCTCTTCTAGAAGAGTTTCTATAAACGTCATACATAGGATGTTACATTACATCTCGAATAATCGGTCATTTATTCGTGATGTAATACATTGAAATGAAATACTGGCAGAATCCTACATATGTGACTACTAAATTTAACTTAATTAAACTTAACTTAGAACCGTTTTAGAACATACATGTGCTGCAGGCAGGCTTGTAGCTCCTAGCCGCAATCCTTATGTAAAAACCTGCTCTTAGGTGATATCTATATAAGACAAAAAACCGTATCAAGATCCTTCCAGCTGTTCTAGAGAAACATACATATCGCAGTGCCCCTGTTGGCCCATGACATGACCTCAGATCTTATCTAAGAACATGTTGAAAAAACCGTGTATATATCCTCCCAGTCGTTTTAGAGAAACGTACCTATTCATTGCAGTGCCCCCTGGTGGCTCATAACTGCACAACTTACTTAATTATCTATTCGCAAGTAATACTCATGTAATGCAAAAAACCGAATCAAAATCAGTCCAGTCGTATTGAAGAGACACATTTACTGCAGCGCCCCCTGATGCTTAATAATCATGACACCTATTTAAAAATCTGTTTTGGTATGTTATCTATTAAAATTCAAAATTTCATATAAATCATTAGAACCTTTTCCGAGATAGTTTATATAAGAGTAAAGAAATTGATTTTTGAATGCACCCCGTTTGACAAGTACGAACAGTTTTTATGGGAAAAGGAAGTTGTCGTTTGTACATTGTAGTTTTTCCTTGCAGATTTTTCATATTTTCTCACCTTTTAAACCTTCCTTGGACTTTCAGAAATATTTCAAAACCAAAATTAGCCAAACCGGTCTAGCCGTTTTTGAGTTTTAGCGAGACATGTAATAAGCTACATTCCATTTTTATATATAAAAAGATTATCTTTTCCTTCTAGAAGAATTTAAAATGTAACATATTATTACATTTCAAATTCTTTTTATATATTTATTATATGATGATATTAAAATGGCTTTTTTATTAAAATAATTAAAATAATACTTCAAATGTAATAATGGCGGGAACTAAAGGCACGATTGGATAGCTTTTCTCGGTTTACGCATGCGTCACAAACAGAATGCTCGTTTGTGATTGGTGTAAAGTAAAAAGGCCTAGTACTGTAAAATACAACATTACAGTACAAGTTTAGATGTCATAAAGACCGTATTAATAGCAAATGTATTGAAAATAATTTTTTTATTTATTATTGAGAAACGTTTCTTTCTCAATAATAAAATCAAATACACAACTAGGTCATTTAATATTTAAGTATATGTATAGCAGTTGTCTGGTACTCATAATACAAGCTTTTCTTATTTTGGGACTAGATGGCGCGGTGTGGAATGTCCCAGGTATTATAATTGTAATTATAATACTTTCATTCAACTATAAAATGTAAATTGAAAACGGCTTAAAACTTGCTATCATAGTGAAATCATCGTTCTACTGTTTGTTTTGCATATCGACCACTCAGATAAAGTTATCGTATTTGTGCTATGTGTATTAATGCTCTAAATATGATATTTTCGATCACATACTGCTATAATGGTAAAATACAAAGATAAAAATGTATAGCACACAGACATAGAAGCAAACGGTATTGAACCAAAGTGTTTGATTGTACATAGTCCAAATTTGTAGAGTATATAGAGCTTACCGAACTAAAGAAGTTTCAAGTGGCGCAAACTAACAGTTACAGAGAAAAACCTGACGAGTTCAATTTTTTTATTACTTACGATTGTTAGAAGTTTTTGTTTAGTTCGGTACGCTCTACACCCTCTATAAGTGTGGACTACGTTCATCCGAACATCCTGTATATGTTACGCTTAAAGGTGAGTGTCAAAATAACTTAAGATTAATCTGCTAAACATAAGTTTTCGTATTTAGTAGTAGAAGTATATTCAAGGAGAGGCTAATAGTGCAATTGCAAAAGCGTTATTTGCTTTTTTTTTGTTCATACGAGCTATACATTTAATTATCATTCGTATGTAAAAGTACATTCAAATACCACGTATCAAAAACAATTTTTCTTAAAAAAATCGATCACGTTATACTTAAAAACTTAAAATTATTATATACTAAAAAATACTATAAAAATTACTATATACTATACTTAAAAACGCGTGCAAAGAATTTATCTTTTGAATTTAATCCAAACAGGTAGTACACGCGGGCGAAGCCGCGGGCTGTCGCTAGTCTAGAAATAAATACGCAATTAATTGTTACTTTTGTCTTTAAAAAGAGCTAAAACAAATAAATATGAACATTATTCGTTCAAACGGAATATAGTAGGGTAAAGTCATATATTTTCGTGATATATGTAATTTCGTGATATTTTTCTTATGTGTTCCCCGATAAAACCTACCGCATAAATACTTATGAGACAGCGCTATACGTATTATATACTGTCGTCTTTTTTATTCTTCTGACTTGCCGTATAGCGCTGTCTCATAAGTATTTATGCGGTAGGTTTTATCGGGGAACAAAGAAAAATATCACGAAATTACATATATCACGAAAATATATGACTTTACCCTACGTAACCTTTGTTTTACAACTAACTCTTCATGCGGGCGATGTAGGTTACTAGTTCCGCGCTTTTGTGATTATGTGTTATATTGTGATTGCAGAATTTATCTAAACTAATATTATAAATAAAGAGAATAGATTAGATTTTTTGTTTATTTGTTGCGGATAAATTTAAAAAAAAATATTTTAACGTATACATCACAACAACGTCTAGGCCACAAACTAAGCATTAGCTTGTATTTTGGGTACCAAGCAAAGACACCACATACATATAACAACCAAGACCCTGTACCAGTATCAATATTCATCATATAAATACTGATGGGATTCGAACCCGAGGCCTCCAGCTTCGTAGGCAGGGTCGCCACCCACTAGGCTAAGCGGTCGTCAACTACTTAACTGCTTTCAAAAATTCTTTCACCTTATAGAATGCAACGTTATCAGCAAGTAATATGGACCATGTTTTATTCTCAAACTAGCTTTTCGCCCACGGGTCCGCTCGCTTGGACTTCCAGTTGTACAAGGACCGCTATAACTTTGTTCATGGGTATTGTTTATGTCGCAGTATGATTTTATAATTCGAATTTTCGCGAAAACCCTAGGGATTTTGCAAAAACACAGATAATTATACAATAGTGAAAACATTTCTCAATCTTACTGGAAAAAGTTAGGGTTTTTACAAAAACACTAGTCGCTATAGTAATACCGCGAAACGAAACGGTAGCTATTATGAAATAAGAACGCTGATTGGTTGGTCGGAGCGCCCAAATCGAGACCTCCTCTGATTGGTTGACGTTTTAAATGTCAATCATTCATGCACATTGTTTTGTTTATGTTTTTGATAGCAACTCAGCGGTCTTTTGTTTTAAATGTAGTTAAAAGTGTGCAAAAGTTTCTATAAATCGATATTGTTATTTCTAACCCTTGATAACCCAATGATCTAATACTTCAAAGCTCACAGGGTAAAACTAGGAACCAATCAGAATAAGATTTGGTCAGTAAGCAAAAATCTAGCCAATCAGAGTTAAGGATATTCAATGTTACTAGAGCGACTCGCGTTTTTACAAAAACTCTATCTTTTTCCAGTAAGATTTACAAATGTTTTCGCCACTATCTAATTATCCGTGTTTTCGCAATATACCTAGGGTTTTCGCAAAAATTCGAATTATCAAGTCATCCTACGACATTTATAAGCTGAAGAGTGACATAGACTACTTTTTATACCGAAAAAAGGGGTCCCGGTACGACTGTGTAGTCCACGCAAGCAGAGCGCAAGCGCAAAGCTGAAGTATACAAACTTATTAACATTACATACAATTCCTAGCTTCCTTTCAAGATATAGAGTAAAATAATTTCACAGCAGCGTTTGGTTTTAATAGTCATAAATGTCAGTTCACAGTGTCGAAGTGACATTACGCAATTTTGGGGGGTTAAACAAGCGCGCGGGGATTTCTCGGAGGTGAAGAGCGGCGCGCGGGGACCTTGCGCACTGAAACTCGGACTAAAACTCCCCATCTTACACCAGCTAGCTATATATAGTATGAATGGTTAGACGGTAAACGCAGAAGAGGGCTTTTAGTCAAATGGAACTTTTATGTTTTAGGATTATTTCCGTGTATACATTACGCGTCTTATTATTTTCAAAGGTTTTGGCGATATATCAGAATCTTAACAACTGTTACTTTAGGAAGCGACAGAAGAAATGCATATTTCCAATTTCATCATCCGTTTGATTATACCAAACACGGTAGGTGACCTTGGTCTCCTATAGAAACGAGTCAAATGTAAGAGTTTCGTAAGTGCCAGAAATAACCTTTGACTAAACATAGAACATACATATATACAAACATAGTGACGTCGTGATAACCGAATGGTAGCGAGTCCGCTTCTTGTTTAGAAGGCCGTGGTTCGAATCCATGTAAGTAGGTACCAATGAGTTTTTTCTAACTTTTGTACGTAACTATCACTGACTTTGTGCCTCGGAAGGCCTCGGAGAACACGTTAAGCCGTCGGTCCTTAGTTAACTAAGACTCAGTTAACGGTCTTAGAACATTAGTCGTTAGAACCTACTAACCCGCACTGGAGCATCGTGGTGGATTAAGCTCCAAGCCCCCTTATGGGCTGATGGTATTGTATAGTAAACCTATGACGAGTCGTTCTTAAAATCTATACATATATAAATTACGATAATATCACAGTCTAAAATAAAACGTGTTTTACTCTATGGTATATTTATTAGGTACCTACTCAAAGCACGAAACGTACTCATGAGCTGAAATTTTTTTTTATAATGTACACATACAACTTGCTTATTTAATATGCGATATTATACTCATAAAAGCTTTTTTTAGCCCGAAAGCTCTAACGACTTCATCGAGACGCCTGCTCTCATATATCTGAACACCATCCGATACGGTCGACGGTCAAACAGTGAAGTGCATCACAGGTCTACCAATTAAGGAACATGTCTGCATCTACTATGTGAGTGTGCCGTAAACGCACAGCAGTTATAGTTCCAATCAACCTTTATGGCGGATGTGAATATAGGCACAAGTCGCGTCGCAGTAACCAGTTTTAGGTGTAGCGGGACGCAGTGGAGCGAGGGGAATATGACTGAACCTGCGCAAGCATGCTTATAGCGTTGTATTCCGATCCGCCATAAAGTTTGATTGGAACTATACCCTCTGCTACAATTAATACAAAACCTTGGGTTCAACTCAATGGATTTGGGTTATATGAAACCAATTCTAAAAGAGCCATTGTGTGGCGTCGCTTTTTTTAAATCTATTTGCTAAAGAAAATGTTTCATTGAGAGCACCTGCTCAATAATTGTATCATAAATAGCTGTAAGAACTTATGTAATGTGTTAGAAATAAATGACTAGAATAAGATGGAGCTTACATGTTCACGTATGTAAACAAAGCTCCTAAATAAATAAAGATTTAAAAAAAAGTCTATAATTCTCGTCATGCAGTTGTGGTTCATATGTCTTTTTTCACGATTTTAGCTGCTATTTGAAAATGATCAAAATAAAAAATATTCAGATTTGAACCAAAGCGGTTCTTAATAAAAATCAAGAATGTTAAAGTTGCCACCCTCGTCATTATGATTAACCTCAGACAGTTTGAGTAATAATAATATAATAATAATAATAGTAATAATATCCGGGACATACCACACAGTGCCATCTAGTCCCAAAGTAAGCAAGTAATATGCTTGTATTATGGGGTACTAGACAACTGATATATATATACACATATATCTACTTAAATATTGTTTTTTTTTAATAACATATACATATATAGATACTTTTACACCCAGACACGGAACAAATAGACATGTTCATGCACACAAATATTTGTCCCGGGCGGGAAACGAACCCGCGACCCTCGGCTCCGCAGTTAGGGTCTCTAACCAATCGGCCAACCGGTCAGTCAAGATCAAGAACGTCATTTCACGGCTTTAGCCCTGTCTTGACGGAATAGTTTTGTATATTTTAGAGGATCACCATAGCTTATACTTCGAAATCACGGTGAAACACCTCATCAATATCCGAATAGCATTTTGCATTTATAGGTGAACAAACCCAGACGTTGAATTTAATATGTACTGATTCATATTACGGTGACTTCGACCGTATATTTAATGGATACACCAAACATGGACGGCCCATTAAGGAGGTAGACTTCTCATACCAAAAAGAAGGTTCGGCCCATGTCTTATCCTTCATGTATTTCTTTATCAATATTTACAGAAAAAATATATGTAATAGGAGAAATGCTGTCACAGGGCGATATGTTTTTATTTTTTGACATTTTATTTCGTTGTTTTAGAATATGTTGCTGAATGATATGATTTCCGTCTGTTCTACGTTTTTAAAAATAATGAGCCGTAAATTTGATATTAATGCAAATTGCAAAAAAAAAACAAAATGTACCGCCCTAGGGAGATCCTTTCTTAATGAGCCTGCTTTGGTTCCAATTCATACATATTTTACGGGTGGAAACAGTCCGGCTCGTAAGCTGTTTCGACGAGTATTTTATAGGCAATTTTGGGAATTTGTTCTTGTCATCTCTGTCACTCACGTACAGGTCGGGAAAGAGGGACTGAAACGGAAATAGCGATGCCGGTTCGTAGCTACGGATAGAAAGACTATCCCCGTGCGAATTTCAGTCCGCTACATACTGCTATCATGCTGCTATCTCATGTGACCTGCCCGCCGGAAGAAGGTCGCGTCCTTTGAAATAGTAGTTTTGCCTGTCATTCCTAAATAAAGTTTTTCCTAATAACATTTCCTATTATATATAGGTATATAGGTGTGTCGTGATAGCCCAGAGCGCAACAAACCTGTCTTAAATTTATAAGGCCCAACAGGGCCATTGTTCGAATCCGGGCGTGTATTAATGAGTTTTTCGGACTTAAGTATACAATATCACTGACACCGTGCTTCGGAGGGCACGTTAAGCAGTCGGTCTCGGACGCTGTCAATAGATGGCGGTCGTTACAGTTCCCAACCCGCATTGGAGCAGCGTGGTGGACTTAAGCTCCAAGCCCCCCTCCTCATCCCTGGGGGAGGCCTAAGCCCCGGCAGTAGGGTAAAAATGGGCTGATGATGATGATGATGATAGGTATATTACTAGGCCATAACAGTTACGGCTTACATGGTGCTTTGATCATTTCGGCGGTTTATAGAATTTCAAAAGCAGTGGTTTCGTTTTAACACATATCATATAACTAAAAAAAATATATATTGATAGTAACTTCAAGCTGTAAATAAAATTGGTCATGCGGTTTTAAAAACCGGAGAATTTTTTTTAGAAAATACTAGGGTAACACGCTTGTGAAGTCTATCTAATGGGCTCGGACCAAATTTTTGACACATGGTTTATATATTTTTTCCAAAAATATAGACCAATTCTCTAAAAATCTTTCTCTAAAGACCTTTTTCTAAAAATAAATTAAATCTGTAATTTTCTTGGTCATTTTTTTCAAAAATGTATTTAAAAATGTCCCTGTGACATCATCTGGATAAATGTTTACTAATTACATTATCTTATATACTAAATAAAGTCATAACATTTTTACTGATTCATGAGGATTACAATTTCATTTGACATAGTGATTTATCTCAATATTTTTTATTTACTTTTTACAACAAACTCAACCGCCCAGATGACGTCATAAGAACAATTTCAAAGTCAGACGAATTTCCATAAATATCTGAAAAATTCATTAATAGAAAAAATTGATATTTTAAGGGGGTACCTATTCTAGAACTTTATTCCCTTAAATTTTAATTACCTACCACATTTAATTAACTTAAAAATTTTGGTCCAAATCCATTCAAATTTTTATGTCTAAGAAATATTTTAGTTAGGTCTTTTGAGTGTAGGACATATTTCGTCGAAAAAGGTTAACTACCTACTGATAGAGCAAATAAAAAAAAAACAGGTTTCAAAAGCGTATGACTATTAATAGCTTTTCATTGAAAGCTCGATTATCTATCAATTGATTATGTAACAATCTCGACAAATCGCTCGCCCACGCGACCTTAAACGAGATTCAAATCATGTTGCGATAACTAAAATATGTATACGTATTTAAAGAATTAACAGTCGGATCGATCCTGTAATGTATCGTGTTACGTAACAATTTAATCTGATTTCGATGTGTCGGTCTTTTACAAGATGACATTTTGCGGTGTTGCACAAATTCCGCTCGAATTGGAACCGCTATCCATTTTTATCGAAAAAATTATTTCCTTTTTTTTTGAGTAACTAATAACTATAACTAACCCCTTAACTTTTCAACTTTGAAAGGGAATATTTTGAAAACAAAAAAAAATTTCTTACGATTTAAAAAAAAACACTTTCAACAAAAAATGGTTTAAATAAGGTATTTTGAGCAGTTATTGAAATATTTGTTTTTAAACTTATTATGAATTTAAACCAATAACGTTCATACCACGGAACCCTTCACCCTGCGTGGTCTAATACGCACTTTGCTGGTTTTTCCATTTCGCTGTATTAGTCGTATCTCCACCACTATTTCATTACATAACTCGAGGTTCGCAAGTCATTAATTGAAAAAATTGTTTAATTTTTTATCTCAAAGGAACATTCAACCAGTAATTGGCTATGTCGACCCATAACTATCTCAATCCTTTCTTTGCTGCACTAGAATATTAAAAAAATTATTAAAATTCATTTTCACATTTTGCATATTTTTATTAATAGGTAAGTAGATTAAATCAGGAAGAATTCAAAATATTTCGCCGTAATATTCCACGTTAGTAAAACATTTTGTCCGTAACCGCTTATCAAGTTAAATTATTTTAATGCTTTAACCTTTTTAATGCCGTTGTCAAAATATATCAGACTAAAAGGTTGTAATTTGAGATCGGTCATTTATTCAAGGTGGTTGAAAATTATGTACATAATATGTGTGTATTATGGTGTGTATACAGTTTAAATAATAATAAATCTATTAAAACAGCTATCCAAAAATTTAAGTTTTTATTAACTTATTTTAAAAATTTTTACAAGTGTATGGTATTATCAAAAAAAAATTTTCGAATATTTAAAATCATTTATGCAATTCAAGAATTCATCTAATGTGTACTCTTTTCTGGCATTAAAAAATATAATTTAACTAATAAAAAATAATACTTGTTACATAAATATAACTTGGAATGAGACACAATTTCCGCAAAAAAAATGTATATTCATATATAAATAAAGTTTTAAGAATATGAACGATATTCACAATCATAATAATAAAAATAAACTCTCATCAGTTACTAACTCTATGGTGTAGTGTGTGTGTTACATCGGTGCGCGCAACTTACGCTACATGCTGAAAATCCACTCAGATCTTTTACTTTAACGCGCCAAAACAACTTCAAAAATAATGAGGAAAATCTCATAACATAAGGTCAGTTTAGGTCCGTCGTTGATTTCGTCATATTTTTGCGATAAAATACATTGAAGTATTTGTGTTTATATTTTCGTGTAATAGTTAAGTTACACCACGTCTTCAGAAAAATAAGTTTTCTTATTCTGTTCAAAATTGTTGTATTCCTAAGTACACGTATACTATATATCATAAACCTTTAAAAAAAACATGCTGTATATAATATATAATATATATATATATAATATCGCATAGATATATATAGCTACGACATAAAAAGATTGGGTGCTTTTGCGTGTCATAACTCCGACGACCGAGGCAACAGGAGCACGTTTTCTTAAGCTGCATTCTCGCTCTGGGCGGACGTGACGCCATTACGGTACGTCACGAATGTCATTTTGAGGAGCTTTGCCCTAACTCACTTTAAACAAACTGCAGGGGGCGCTGGTGCCACCTGGGCATAGACACAGACATTGTTCATAGCGAAAGCGGTGCACTGCACTCTTCTGACATGTTTGACAGCCTTATTGTCTGTGCTTAAAAAAAGGATCCTAAGATTTATTTATAATATAGACTTGGTACGATAACAAAATTTGAAAACATTTATAAATAATAATAATAATATTAATTCATGGGACTTCCCACACAGCGTCATCTAGTTCCAAATTAAGCAAGTATTATGCTTGTGTTATGGGTTACTAGACAACTGATATACATACTTAAATATTCTTTATAATATATACATATATAAATATTTTTGCGAAGACACCACACACATATAACAACCAAAACCCGGTACCAGTATCAATAATAATAATAATAATAATAATAACACACACAATCACAACAACGTCTAGGTCCCAAACTAAGCATTAGCTTGTATTTTGGGTACCAAGCGAAGACACCACATACAAATAACAACCAAGACTCGGTACCAGTATCAATATTCATCATATTAATACTGACCCGACCTGGGATTCGAACCCGGGACCTCCAGCTTCGTAGGTAGGGTCGCTACCCACTAGGCTAAGCGGTAGTCAAATAAATACAAGTTCTCAAAAGATTTTCCTGTCTCTATTCAACAAAATGTAAAATTCATATTTATTTACGGCATAAAAATGATTTACATGTGAAAACAGTAATAATACGATGAAAAAATTATAGTATTTGCCATTTATAATTTCCCGCAAATGGCATATGTGTTTATTTTAAGCAACCGTACTGGGGTGTCAAATCACAGCCTAGTATTGCCTCTCTATCTAACAGAGAAAAAACAATACTAAGCAGTGATGTCACTCTTAAATCTTAAATACTAATAACATGGTTATTCACCCTGTTTAAAAAAAATGATGATGTCGAAATCATGATGAAAAAAAAAAACACTACATACCCTATTGCGTGGCAGTTAAAAGGTTAATTATTATCCGAATAAAGAAACCAGCTACGTCTACTGTACT